>SNQJ01S0034486.1:11068-28024 GCA_010110895.2 Picea sitchensis | reverse complement strand
TGTGGGTAATCCAAGGGTTTTTGAATTGAGACAAATTTTGTATAAATAGATAGATTTCAGATTCATAGAAGGGGGGGACAACTCGAGAGCCTTTTAGGTTGGGACATGTAATGCAATCTTTTCAATAATACTTAATAGAAGCAAAGAGATTCTACACCTCGTTATGTTAGATTCTGTCTTCTTCCTGTGTTATTCTTTCTGAGGTTTTCATTACTTCTCTTTCCTCCTTCCATTCATTAATTCAACTTGTAATGGTTACAATTCAGTGATACTTCTGTTGTAGCTAATTTAAAGCATTCCTTAAAGTGCGGTTTTTCCTCTGTTTTGCTGTGAGTAGAACAAGACCTGCATCTCAATTGTTTTGCCTTATTTACAAGTTTTATTTGTTCATAGATTTTCCTCTGTCTTGCTGTGAGTGAGACAAGACCTATGTCTAAATATTTGAAGTTTAGTGTTATTTCTTCTATTGAAAGGAAGACCAGATTTATCAGAATTGGATACCTGGCTTTTTCTTTCAGTTTTATCTATCTTCTATGTTCTATCCATCCTCATGATTTTAAAGTGAATTTAGCAGATGAGGTCATGCCTCTTTATTTATGATTTTTAATGGTTGAAAAGCTCGCTCAGACCTAGTTCTAGAAGCCTCCAATAACTGATCAATCACCCATTATTATCTTTTTTCAAAATGTGCTAAGGCTTGGCTCTATTAAATCCTAGAGTGAACTCTTGCGACAACATAAGGTATGGAAGATATTTGTGAACTTTGGTACTGTCTGGTCCAGTGTGGTCCATTTCGTATACTAGTAATCATAGATTCCAACATGGTAGTATTGTTCCTTAATAACATCCCTGAAAGAATCCCAAGTGGGTGCGACCGAAAATATTGTAGATTCCTCAGTGGCCCTTTTCTCACAGAAAGTCTCCCACCAATCCTTGATATGGGGGACAGACCTAAGGAGTCCAAAGGTAATATTTTCTCTATTGGAAAAATTATGGACCAGAATATACCGTTCGAGCAGATTCAACCATTTATCTACAACATCTGCATCTATTTGTCCTTCAAATAAGGGTATATCAGAATTGAATTGTACCTTGAAGGGGGCGATGCCTCTAAAGTGGTCGCTTGATGAATGCATGTTGGCAGTCATTGAAGGATTTGTGTAAAGTTATCCATCGTCCCGTTCCTTTGTCGCACAAGGGATTCCTTGAGAAATAGTTTAAATGGATCTCCTGCTCCATTGTCTCTTTTTTCTTCTACCATGGGAGGCCATCAAATCAGTGGGGATGGTCTTGCAAGGGCTCAACTACTTCGAGTCCCAACTCCTAGTACCCTATCCTCGCTGGGGACATGCACAGAGAAATAAATAAAGGGCAAGCCGCTCTGATACCGCTGATCCAGATTTATAAATGAAAAAAAATGAAATACATATATATAGAAAAGAAACACTTAGAGATACAATAAAACTTAACTTCTATTAATAAAGAGAAACTGTAAAAGTGCAAATTGAAACAAACTTGTTCGAATGGTGGCAACTTATCTCTGAGAAGAGATGTGAGGGCTACACTCATTCACAAGAAGATGAGTACAATGAGGCTCCAAAGGCCTTTTTAACATAAAATATAAATGAGAAAACCCTAAACATCCAAAACCCTAACCCCAAGAGATGAAATACTAAAAGGTTTGTGGGCCCCAATGGGGGTAGTTTATATGTCAATTTCAAAAGGGCGTAACTTTTGCATATTATCTCTGTTTGGGGCGATTGATACACCATTGGAAAGGTATAACAAATGAGTACATATTTTTCTTAGCCTATCATCTCCCTTCACTTTCATGCAAGGCGTTGTTGAGCCCAAAAAACGTCGTCTAGGGCCTCAAAACGACCTTGAAAGTTTGGGACTCGAAAAACTGTAAATGTTTTTCCAAAATGGAAATTGTTCTTTGAGCCAATGGAATAGGTGGGTGGCCAACAATATCCACCTGAATCAGTCCTCCCCCCTTAGGAAGGAATGGTCTCCATTTCATTGAGCGCCCCCATCAGATGGGGAAACTTCTGCTGAACTTGGCCCCGGGTGAGCCACTTGCCTTGGTGCAGGAGATGCCTTGCTGTAAAAACCTGATAAAGTTGGATCCTTTGTTGGTGAGTGCCCTTAATATGAGTTTCTTTGATATTATCAGTGGCTGCCTATTCCATGTAATCAAGCTTGAGCGCTATCGATGTCAACTGCTATGCGATCTCTGATGTGTTCAATAGTGGTGGGAAGTATGGTCAAAGGAGGTCCACATTGAAAACTGGGTGCATGCCAAGGAAGGGGGGAATACCTAGCTCAAAATCATTGCCACCCACAACCTTGGTGATGGTTTAAGTTCCATAGTGAAGTGGAAGAAGATTTCGATGGGGTCCTGTAAGGCATTCTTTCTGCAAATGCAACCAAACCTTCTATCCCACTTGAAACTTATGTGACGCCCAGTGTTGATCATGACGATGTTTGTACTTAGCCTTCCATCGTGATGGGGAAATCCTCTCACAACTTGGCCCCGTGAGCCACTTGCCTTGGTGCAGGAGATGCCCTGATTTGATGACTTGATAAAGTTGGATCCTTGTTGGTGAGTGCCCCATATGAGTTTCTTTGATATTATCAGTGGCTGCCTATTCCATGTAATCAAGCTTGAGCTTATCGATGTCAACTGCTATGCGATCTCTGATGTGTTCAATAGTGGTGGGAAGTATGGTCGCGATCCAGTACTGGAAAACCGCGCATGCCAAGGAAGTAAATACCAGCTCAAAAAATCATTGCCACCCACCAACCTTATGATGGTTTAAGTTCCATAGCGAAGTGGGAAGAAGATTTCGATGGGGGTCCTCAGAAGGCATTCTTCTCGCAAATGCAACCAACCTCTATCCTTAATTTGAAACTTATGTGACGCCCAGTGTTGATCATGACGATGTTTGTACTTATCATTGGCTTTTTTGCAAAATACGGACCCTATCGATGTGACAAATCCATTCAATAAACTTGGTGGCTATGTCGACCTCATATTCAGTATGGGATGATTTTGCATATGTGGATGCAAGGGGCAACACGACATCAATGGGACCAAATGGTTGGAATCCCAACCACACCTGAAATGGGTTGTGGTTGGTTGAGATATTTAGGGCTCGGTTTTAGTTATGTTGAACATAAGGAAGTTTTTCATCCCATGTGTGTGGATGCTTCGAGTTGTACATGCGTAGGATGTACGATCATTTGTTGATGACCTTCCGGTTCCGGGCTAGCAAAATTTGGGGGTGGAAAGCGGATTTGGGGAGATTGGTGTCCAACAATGACCGCAGGCTAGACCAGAATGTGCTTAGGAATCAATTGTACTGATCTCATATGATGGTGTGTGGTATCTTGAAGTGTACCAACACCCATTCAAAGAAGATCTTGGTAGCGGCCTCCACCGATATTCTTCCTTGGCAAGCTATTAATGGCCATCTTTAAAACCTGATCAACCACCACAAAAATAAAGTCATTTCTGCTTGGTTGAAGGAAGGCCCGGCTATGTAGTCCATTGATATGGATTCTCATGGATTATCGAGAGTAGGCATAGGGCCGCATGCTTCATTTGTTGGTGGTTGGTTTGGCAATGGTGCAGTGCATGACCTCATATACTTGCTAACGTCCCTGAAAAAATTTCTAATTTAATAAAAATTCTTCTATAGTAGATGCAAGCATGGTCTTTTCTGACCTAAAAACGTCCGCCATCCAATTGTAGTAAGCGCCCCAACAAAACTTTGCTACTTTCTTGCTTGAAGGAACACAAGGCGGCTCGATGGTACAATAGTTTGTCCCGGCGATGAAATTCACCGACAATCACGCATGTGCCCAACATCTTGTAAGTGGTAGTAAATTCAGTATCGCCCTTGCAGAGTTAATGCCACTCAAATGTCGCATGGCCACATGAGTGGCGATCGGTTAAGGCCAATAGAGTAGTTGTCGAGGCCAACGGCTACAATTAGTGCTCCTATCTTGGCTTGATGTTGAGATGAACTAATGGTATGTGGACCAATTTTGGTGGTGGTCATTTTGCAATTTACCTTGGGTCTGCATAAACTGTTTGTCTTGTGATCAAGGTGGATGACTATCTCCTTCCCCGAGAATATAGTGCTTCCATTGTTGGCAAGTGTTTGTATAATGGAATACATTTATTTTTCATAGGTAGGGTACTTACAAACAACATATGATAGTGTGTCACTATCATATGCCATGGGGTGGACGTGTTGAGTTAGAACGATGCCCAAAACATAGATTGAAGCATATGTCTCAATATCAAAATGTTGTTGCAAATCAGGTAAGGAGAGTATTGGAGATAAGCACAAAGGGTTTTTCAGATCATCGAACGCTTGCTGTTGGGACCGTCCCCACACAAATTTCGGCTTACCACCACCTCTTTTTATTTGGATGAGGTCCCATGCAATATTGTAGAATCCCAATGTGAACTTGTGATATAAATTGGCGAGGCCCAAGGAGCTCTGAATTTTAGTGAGTGTGTTTGGGGCTGGTCAGTCATGTATGAATTGGATTTTGGTTGGATCAATAGGCACACCATGCACATAAAAGTTTTATCCTAGGTATTGGACCCTTTTCATACCAAAGGAGCATTTTTCCAAGTTAACATACAACTTGTGTCGTCGTAGAGTGTGAAGGGATATCGAATATGTCATAAGTAAGTTCCCGCTTCCAATTCTTATTGAAGATGAGGATATAATCCGCATGTACCACCACAAAGAGTTGGTGAAAGGATGCAATATATCATGCTTCAATCTCATGAAAGTTGTTCGAGCATTTGTTGAACCAAAGGGCATCACTAGCCATTCTAAAAGACCTTCTTTGAACTTGAAAGCACTCTTCTATACATCAACTTGTTATATTGGGACCTGGTGGTAGCCATACTTTAGGTCAATCTTATTGAAAAAGTTGGATCCCTTGAGCTGGTCAAGAAAGTTGCAATTCAAGGAATTGGGTATTGGTTCCGAACTGTGGTTTTGTTTAGGGCGGTATAATCAATGCAGAGTCGCAAAGTCCCATCTTTCTTCTACACGAATACAATTGGACTTCCGCAGGGTGAGGAGTTGGGTCGGATGTGCCCCTTTTGAAGCAACTCTTGGATCTGTCACTTGATTTCCTTATTTTCCATTAGAGAGCGACAATAGATTGGCTCATTGGGTAGAGGTGCATTGGGGGTTGGATCGATTGAATGCTTGACCTGATAGTGCAGTGGTACCCTGGTGGGTGAGGAGAATATGTCTTTGTATTCTTCCACGATCTTTTCCACCTGCTTTTGATGTGTGGAGAGGCTCTGTGCAGAGCCCATGGATGTGGATGAAACCTTATGTTCACTTTGAGAGCAAATCATGAAGAAGACAAATTTAATGTTCTGGGAAATGACCTTCCTACATTGTTTAACAGAGATCAAAGAAATGGCAGTAGGCGAAGCTACCTATGGTATCTTGTATAATTGTCAACCCAAAGTAATAATAATACTGCAAGGTCTATACTCATATACAACATGTCATTTCCACAAGTATGGTTGGCCTAAAATAACATCACAAACTTCAAGGGGGGAAATATCACACAATACCTCATCCTTGAAGGGCTTGATGTCGTAGGGCATATGACACTGTTGGATGACGTGAAGATCTCTTCCTTGGTAGAGCCACCTGATGGTGTAGGTATGCGGGTATGGTGTCGTCAACAGGTTCAACTGATTTATGACCTCTGATGAGATCAAGTTATTTTGACTTTCGCTATCGACAATGAAATGTAGTGGAGCACCCTTCACCCACATCTACAAGTGAAAAAGGCGTTCACCTTCCTCCGGTTCTTCTGGTTCACTTGGTTGGACCTTGGTGGTAGTGACAATGGAACTGGGTTCGGTATCAATGATATGCTTCCCCTTGTATAGATCTGATTCAGATTCAGAACTTGCCTCTGACTCTGAGGATTTCAACTTGGCCACCAATGACTGCTTCGAGCAACATTCATCGGTGTTATGCGAGGGGATTTTATGGAATTCACACCACTTCCTAGTGTCTTTATTCATCTTCTCATTACCCTTCTTTGTTTGTAGCTTGGTCTGGTTGTCTTGAGGGGGTCCATCGTTGCTCTATCCTTTGGTATGTGGGTTGGGGCCTCCTTTTCCCTGCTTCTACTGTGAGGAATTTGTAGATCCAAACTCCTGCTTCTTCTATTTAAATTTCTACCTGATTTTGACAACATATTGATAAGTCACGCCCAACGATGAGATGCCCAGAAAATACATTTCTATTTGGATGTATATATGCAAACATCCGTGGTACTTGAGCACCAAATGTTGTTCGAAGTCTTTGATACCCATTTTGGTGCACAAGGTATGGAATATATTTGCGATCTCTGGTTCTATTTGGTCCCTTTCCTATCGCAGTGTGGTCCATTTCGTATACTAGTCATCATAGCTTCCAACAAGGTAGTATTATTCCTTAATAGCATCCCTGAAAGAATCCCAAGTGGGTGCGATCGAAAATATTGTAGATTCCTCAGTGGCACTTTGTTCACAGTAAGTCTCCCACCAATCCTTGACATGGGGGATAGCCTTAAGGAGCACAAAGGTAACCTTTTCTCTCTTGGAAAAATTATAGACCAAAAAATACCGTACAAGTAGATTCAACCATTTATCTACATCATCCACATCTATCTGGCCTTCAAATAAGGGGATATCATAATTGACTTGTACCTTGAAGGGGGTGACGCCTCCAAAGTGGTCGCTTGATGAAGATGTGTCACCTGTTGGCAATAGTTGAAGGATCTGTGCAAAGTTATCCATCATCTTGTTCCTTTGTCGCACTAGGGATTCCTCGAGAAACAGTTTAAAAGGATATCCTGTTGCAACATGTATCTTTTCTTCTGCCCTGGGAGGTTGTCTTGATTGGTGGGGACGGTCTTGCAAGGGCTCAACTACTTCGAGTACCAACTCCTTATACCCTGACCTCGTTGGGGACATGCACAAAGAAACAAATAAAGAGAAAACTGCCCTGATACCATTGATTTGGATTTATAAATGGAATGAAATGAAATACAGATGTATAGCAAAGAAACACACAAAGATACAATACAACTTGACTTCTATTAATAAAGAGAACCTGCCGAAACTGTGAAAATGCAGACTAAAACAAACTTGCTCGAATGGTGGCATCTTATCTCTAAGAAGAGATGTAACGACTATGCTCGTTCGGAAGAAGATGGGTACAATGAGGCTCCAAAGGCCTTTTTAACATATAACATAAATGAGAAAACCCTAAACATCCAAAACCCTAACCCTAAGAGATGAAACACCAAAAGGTTTGTGGGCCTCGATGGGGGTAGTTGGTATGTCAACTTCCCGAGGGAGTAACTTTTGCATACAATCTCTATTTGGGGCACTCGATACATCGTTGGAAAGGTATATTCGAGGAATACATATTCCGTTTGACCTAGCATTTTCCTAGGATATCATGTTAGGCATTGCCGAGCCCAAAAAACGTCGTTTAGGGCCTCAAAACAGCCTCAGAAGTTTGGGACCCAAAAAACTGTAAAAAAAAACTGCCAAAATGGAAACTGTTCTTTGAGCCAGTGGAATAGGTGCATGGCCACTGATATCCACCTAGATCAATTGGTATCAGAGTAGGTAACCAATCCATAGGAACCAGGGTTTGAAGAATCTTTGGGGTTCAAAAATTTGTAGCGATCTCCAACCTCCTTTTGGCACTCTTAGAGTCCATTTGCTAGGCCATACACTGTAAGTATAACAGTTGATCCACGTGCATTACAAGGTTTTTCTACCCTCAGACCTTCGTTCACCATTCTAATAACATCCTTACATGGATTCAATACATCTATAGTTTTGCAACATTTTCAGAAATTTTGCAGGGTTTCCATGTTGCCTACAAGGGTTCCATGACCTCTACAACAACCCATGCTACTTTGCAAGCCCTTGGCATCCTTTTTGGCCCTCTGCACTTGGTGCTCTCACATTCAACAATATTTCAAATTCATACAACCATGCCATGGCTTAAAAAAATCTACATGCAACATCTAGAAGCTTGGGCAACCTCATTTTATCCCTTTCTTAGCTTCCTCATAGTTGTATGGCCACCATTGAGGCATAATAATGGATAGGATGCAGGGCAACAAAATTCAATAAAAATTATAAATGTGCCATGACCTCTATAGAGTGTTTAAGAGGGTAGATTATAGATCATTTTAAAGGATTATCTATTGGCTCAAATGGGGTTTTTAAAAAAAATTTCATTTTGTTTCCTTGTTTATGAGATATCATTGATTGAAGTATCAAAGGTCTATAAAACAGTGCAGATGTGCATACCTTGAGTTTCAGGAAGAATCTTCTCACTCCACGGGTTGAAACAAAGAAAGTATCTTGTATCAATGGAAATATCTATTTGATACATCAAATGGGTCTTCAATGGAATTTGATTTCATCATCTTTAACAAAATCTATGAACAAAATTGCAGCTAGAGGTCCACTGCGAGAAAAAATAGGATTTTTTCATTTCAAATTTTATTTTTTTTGGATTTATTAAATCCTATTGTAATTTTGTTTTTCCCATGTAAAATATCCCATAAATTATAATCGATATCAACAAAAATCTTGCCATTGTGAACTTGATTATGGCTTAACCACACAAAAACCTTCTCTTTATTGACACTCATCACATTGTAATCATGATGGTACGATGAACATAATGGGGTCTCTTTTTCTGTTTTTAGCATGGGTGAAATGATGGGGACCATCCATTTCTAAGTAGGGAGGATTGATCTGAATCTTAGGGGGGATTATAGTCTAAGTTCAGATTTATAAGTCATAAAGTCATGTTTTTATGTAAAAGGGAACTCTGTAGATATGTAATTCTCAGAGTCAAGCCTAATCAAAGTTGAGTTCGTCAACAAGACAGCTTATAAGAAAGAAATAGCAAGAGAGTGAAGGTTGGGAAGGAGAGGTCCCAAAATTGGTCTCATTGCATGTAATGGTTCTTCTTAATGGAATCCTTCTTCTCCGACTATCTCTCTTTCTCATATTTTTGTGGTGTATTCAATTCAAACATTTTCATCAATGCTCTTCTGAATAATTTTATGACATATTTTTATGTTTTCTCTCCTATTCTATTGGAATTCAATCCTTTTGGATCTTATCCCTCAAGACTAAGATCACTAGTCCTCTTAATTTCCCGGTGATAATACTTGTCATGCACCACCTTTATGAAGTCATTCCATGTAATGATGGGCTCACCATGTTCCTCACACTACTGGTTGTTAGTTTTCCACTAGGCTTTCGTAGTAAGCGACATTTTCATGGTAATTATGAGTTTGAATTTCTCTAAGTTGTCGAGGTCTTTTGCATCAAAATATGTCTACATGGAAAACCACTTATTAAGCGATTTAACATCAATTTCCCTTTTAATAATGGGGTGTTGTTTTCAATCTCAATCTTAAATCGGCTTCATAAACAGACCCAAGTTGTAAGTGGATCTATTGAATGTGGTATGAGTCACTATCAAATTAAATAGAGCTTAAGATTGGTTTCAGATTTCTTCATGCCATTTCTGGAGAACTTCTTTGTTCATGTTATTCACAACATTAGCATTGAGAGTAGAAGATCCAACAAAATGATCTCCTACCATATTTAGGGGGTTGAGCATATAAAAGGATGTTTAGGGGAGGTAGGATCAACCTCGTGTGTTTGGTACTATGATTGTGCTTTGGTAAACATTCACTTCTTCTCACAATTTGCAATCTAGATAATTACAAAAAAAGTAATATTACAAAGACTTTAGGCAACTATTCACTGAAGATTATGTGAACGTGTACCATTGCACTCTTTAGTGATAGTAAGTTCAAGTTAGAGCTCAAATCACATCCTAAATGTACCAAGCACAAAAAAAGGGTTGTTAGAGATTAAAATCTCAAATGTTCTTACAAATTGTTTGTTCCTGATTTGTAAACTACTGTGGATGTTCTAATGGAACAATTTGTCACAATAGATCTTACCATATTATGAAATCTCTTATTATGTGGTGTTTTACTTTAGATTCACGTTTGATATTACTAGCTTAGTGCACAAAATACTAAAATAAGCTAAAACTAAAATGAAGGAAGCTAAGAAATAACACACCATCCACACAATGAACACAAGATGTACCCCAGGAAAGCCTAATTAGAAGGTGAGGCCTATGCCTTGCTCTTTTCTTCTTAGTTTTGAAATGTAAATACAAATAAAGTGAACTCACTATGGAGTTGCCATGGGAAATGTGGCCTATATCGCTGCTACAATATCTTCTACTTCCTCTATTCTGGTTCAATTTCCCACTCCCATATGCTTTGCACAACTATGGAACAATAACAATACCATAAGAATGGAATCCCTTCCTACCCTAGTAGCCCAATATTTAACAATGCCCTTATAGTCGTCTAGGGTTAGGTTTAGGGTTTTTGCATGCCTCAACGCTTGATTAGGGTTATGGTTTTAGACCCTCCAAAATATTCTTGAAATTCCACACATGACCAACTCCACATGTGTGAGTAGCGGAAGCTGATGTGGCATCCACTCGATTTCATGGTGGTCAATGGGATATGTAAATTTGCAAGAGGCATAACTTCTTCATATGAACTCTAATTGAGATGATCTCCACACTATTTGAAATCTCTCAATGTGTAGAATAACATCAAGACACTATGAACTTCATTTGCAATGTTTTGATCCCCAAAACAGTTGTTTAAGGCTCAAACAAGCTCTAGAAGTTTTTGGACCACAAATCACCGAAGTGGGACCGGCCCCTAAAATGAGCCCTATAAGCTAACAACTCTAAATTTTCCACCTAGAAAGTACCAAAATAGATGACACATTATATAATGATCCATTTTAAATAAGTTCCCATAGAAATTGTTTGAATTGAAGGTGATATTAGTTATCCAATGTGCACAATCCCTTCAATATATGTTAAGATTGGTTAGGGCCACAACCCATGTCATGTTGAACACTACAACCAAGATAGTTGTGGTGAGAAGTCACAATAAGTGAAATTTTGTACTTGTGAACATGAATTGAACCAAGTAAAATCAATAAGTATCACAATTTTTTTTTTATCAAATAAAACATTGAATTATATTATTGCAACTTAAATGAGTTAAGTGTGATGCATACACATAATTACAAGAATTAGGAAATGAAAGAGACAACATAGCCAAAATAAAAATAACACAGATCAAGCTACTAAGTTATCTCCAATATACATCTATTTCCAAGATAACAATGAGCTACAAGCAATGACAAGGATTGAAGTAATGTAGGAAACCATTGTGGCTTTCAACTATGGAGACGATTGTGCAGAGATTGATTGTGCCAATCAATCACTACACATTGCAAGATTTTCAGTGATTTGCCATCAAAATATAATCCAAATATATACTTTCCCCCAAATGACCCCTCAAATGGTCTCTCTTTTCATTTAACTGACATTAATTTGGTTATTTGTTCATTGTTTACTAAGTCCAAGATTGTCAATAATAGATTCAATTTTCTAGCATAATCACATTAGTAATGGTGCCGGTTATAATGCCTTTAACAATGCCGCTTTTAGCTTCAAAAGTGCTTTTTGACACCACTCTTTGGTTTGGATGGTTATATAGATAATTTTGCATTTTAGTTTGGTCACAATGGCGTAAGAAAGTACGTCCAAAGAAGTTTATTATAAATGATTTAATAAAATGACAATTTCTTCCTTAAGTAACAATATCTAAATGATTTAATAAAATGATGATTTCTTCCTTAAACAATGATAGTAAATTTGGAATTTCATTAGTGATTGTCATTGGAGCAATTCTTTTGATAATTATTGAATATATGTGTTCCGATATACTTTGATGTTTTTTTAATTTAAAATTGTATTTAACTTTTAATATTAAATTCTTAAAGTTATTGTTGATATTCACCCTCTTACTTTTATTAACTTAATTTTTTAGCAATACAAGTTAAAAGTAGAACCCCCATTTCAAGATGTTTGGTAATGGACTTAGACCCATAAGATGTTGCACAAAGAAATTTGAAATTGAGGTGTTTCCTAGTTTCTATGAGACTTATCCATTTTTTCAGTATGCCAACATTGTGTGAGACAAAATAGTGTATGACTTGATTAGACGAAAGGTCTTCTTGAGTTATTTCTAAGACATTGATTGCCTTTGTGTAGACAAAATAACATCTTACAAAATATTGATACATTTTCTGAATAATTGAAGACCAAATAACCAAGGGTTCTTTATTAGAGAATTGCCATCATTACTAATGAATGACAACCATGAGAGTTCGTTGAAACTCAAAATAATTTTAGAAGAAAAAAAAAACAAAAAAAACAATCTCCTAATGTGGTTAGTGGGTCAAAGGGTAGACATATATGGTTTAGTTGCTATGTGTGGATCAACAAGATAAGGGTTAGGGGGTTATTGGTAAGTTATTTAGGGGTTATTGGGATAAGGGTTAGGAGTCTTAGTTGGTTAGTGGCTAAGGTTTAAAGTTGATACACGGTAAATGGGTAAGGGTTGGCAGTTCGAGGCTAGAGCATTAGGGGTTTAAGGTTTAGTGGGTTAGTGATTAATTAAGGGATAGGGTCAAACATTATTAGTGTCCCAAGGGGGAGCATGTACGTGATAGTGAGAGTTAGGGGCCAGTTGAGGGTAAGGGGTAGATTAGTTGGTGGTTGTCAAGGGGTTAGGGGTTAGTGGGATATGGATTAGTCATATTTTGGGTCGTAATAAAGTATTGACAAACAACCTCTTCCTCATACTGCTTTTGCCTTTGTTTTTCATTTCAAAATAAGTTTATGGTCTAAGAGGCTATTTCTTATTGGGATTCAAGGCTCAAAATCAATATATACAAGCAAGAAACATTTACACATGGAAAATACATAGTCAAAACAAGTATTGACAAGGAATAATATCTATAATTATATAGCCATATTATTCTTATTATTTTCTTTGGAAACAAAATCACATTTTTATTTGAGATGAAAAAAACACATTTTGTAGATGTTCATGGCATTTAAGAGAGAGACATACAATGTTCTTCTCAATCACCCACAAAAAATAAAGAGGAAAACTTGAGCATGAAAAAATTACTTAACAAATTGAATATTGTCTCAGCCTTATAGTTTTAAGAAGCATTGCATTATAGTAGTATAGGATATATAGAAGCAAGAAAACATTTGCCAACAATAATCTCTTCGGGTAATTTAAGTACATATAACAAGATAATTAAAAACAATTATGAACAAAGATAATCTTTAAAAATACTAGTGAGAGATCACTAGTTGCACCTGTATCAGATTAAAGATTTCTAGTGCTAGTTAAGTATATTTGATGAAGGTCGATTTCGGGGGTCCTTCAAATCAAGTTTTCCAAGATCTCGATCCTTGGACTTGTGGGTATATATATATATAGCCGAGAGCTAAAGTGATGTAATATGTAAATGATGTAAATTGAATATAATGAAATAAAATGTATCGCCAGCTGTTGATGGACACAAACAAAGATTTGGGGGCTAAGTATCCAAAAGAGACGGTAGGTGTCCAAGGGGGAGAGTTACCCATATCCATTAAACCAAAACCCATTTCTTATTTTCTCTAAATTATCCTTACCATGAACTTTCCATTAGTTGTTGAGTGTTCTAGAGCCCAATCATTGAATTCATGTAAGAGGGTTGGTGTGAGAGACACTTCCATAGTTATTGAGAGCATGGGGGATGAGTACAATAATCTTGGAGAAGAGTGCAAGTCAAGCAATCAAGAGAAAGAGAGGAAATTCATATGGATAGAGACCATGCTGGCACATTCACGTTTTTGCATAGAGAGTTGTTTTTACATGAAGTTTTCTGGCCAGCAATGGAGTTCTGGGTGTGGGAGCTCGAAGGTATATATTGTGGAAATGTTTGGTTGCTATTTGGAGCTGTAATCTCATGAAGAAAGAGGATGTGTGTTTGGGAGTGGCGTGCTGCTCGAGATTCACCAAAGAAGCATGTGTTTTGATGATGGGAGAATTTGTGTTTGCAACTGTAGAATTCCTGAGGTCCCATTAAGTAAAATTCATGTTGAACCTGTGTTGGAAGCCCTGGAGGGGAGTACAAAGGGCTGAGGGACTGTGACCAGTGAAGGGGGATTCCATCCCTTGGGTTGTACAAGTTGAGGGGAAGTGAGCTGGTGGAATGGAATTAGCTATGAGTTTAACTTCTAAGAGGGGAACATTAGCCAACCTTAGGGACCACCATCTCTTATGGATTCATAGCCCTAACTCAAGGGTGTCTTACTGTTAAGAACTGGAACAACAAAGCTATGGTTGGGAGGAATGTTCTTCCTTTGTAGAGGGTTGCATACTTGTATAAGATAAGTGTTCTTATCTGATGTGTTGATGTGTTAAATGTTGATATATATTTGCTGTGCATTTTACTTGGAGTTCTATTGGTTATAAATGCTTGCTGGGAGAAAAATGATGTATTTAAATCCCTGTTTATATGGTTGAATATTTTTGTATGTTATTTAATTGTTTCTATGCATAGTTAAGCAATTGTATTTACATTTTTTAAGTAGTATAGACAACTACTTGAGTTTAGTAGTCATGTTGTGTGATTATTTCCACATTTGATTTAATATCAGGAATTTTATGGGGTCATTTTTAGCAGTGATGTGTCCCAACTAGGGGCTGGGTACGTTACAAAATGGTATCAGAGCTACTGGTTCAACAATGGAACCATATGGGCCAACAACCAGTGTGAATTTGAGTAAATTCGTTGTTGCAAATTTGGTCTATGTGAATTTGGGGAAAAATCAGGAGAAAATCGAAGTTAAATCCCCAAATTTGTGGTCAAGATTCATGTTAGAATGAATCAAAACTATTTAAGGAGTTTAATGGAACCAATATGCAAAGTTGTAGGGCCGAATTCAACTTGGAATGGCCAAATTTCACATTTTAATGGTTGTTGTAGAGTTATAGGTAGTTTGGTAAACCGACGATCGAGATCGCGTTTGATCGCGAGATCAACGACCGAGTTTAACTTTGATAATTTTTTTTTTTTTTTGTAAGGTTTCAACAGTTTGGAAGGTCGAACAAATAAAGGACTGAGATTCAATTTCGGCGGTTCAAAGTTGAAGTAAATCGACGGTCCATATTCACCTAGATTGTGCTCAAAATTTTCCAAGTGTTGGAGTTCATCAAAATATTTCGCTGATGGTCGATGGTCAGATCGACAAGATTTGTGGAGCGTTTGAAGTTTGGCATTTGAACTTGTCTAAGGCTGAAGTTCAGATCGATGAGTTTGGCCAAAATAAGTCTCTTATCATCGATGACCGATAGTCGGGGATCGACAAATTTTGGCCAAATTTTGAAAGTGTCAAAGTTCACCAACAAAACTTGTTGATAGCTGTTGATCGGGGATCGACATGATTTGATGAAAGTTTCACGTGTTTAGAGAGGATATTCGATCGCCGATGGCCGATGGTCGGGGATCGAAATAATTCGATGAAAATTTCATGCATCAGGGGTCTGTTAATCATCGATGACCGATGAATCAGGGATTGGCGGATTGTGATGAGAGTTTTCATTTGTCCAAGAGAAGTGGCCAATCGTCGATGAAGGAAAAGAGAATGATTACATCATCATCCACGTGTCATGCCACATCACCGAAGTTGACACCTCAGGATGGTGTGTCATGCCATGTTAGTAGATTCCACATCAGCCTAGAAGTGTTCGATGACTGATGGTTAGGTCGATTTGAGGGGGTGTTTTCGACACTCCTCAAGGATCGTCGATCACTGATGGGCCGATGGTTGGGAGTCGGCTGACTTAGTGAGGGGCTTTCATTCGCCAATGAAGATCGTCGACAATTGATGATCGATCGAGCGATTTAGAGTTGGGTACAAATCGATCATTGGGGAGTTGGACGATGGCCGACGGTCGGGTCGACAGTATGGAGAAAGCGTTGTGCGTGCCCAAAGGAGAACGCCGGTCCCTGATGGCCAATGAAGCATATATAAACAACTCATATTCCACGTGATTTGAGATCAATGGTTCATATTTAGAGGGCTGTTACAATAGTAAAATAGTAAGTTTTATGTGAAATTTTGTGGTTTTTGAAGGTCATTAACTTGCAGGGTGATTTTGAGGCCCTTAACGACGTTTTTAGCTAGTCAAAACCCACGAGAACAGACTGTACCAGTGTACCAAGGTACACTTTGTCTTTGCAGCTCAAATAAAATAACCCATAGAGAGCTATCCAATGAGATAACTATTCGAAAAACGAAGCTCACATGAGAAAGTTACAACCAAAACAATAAGGGTAAAATTTTTGGCACCAGATTACTTTCGGAGGGAATAACTCCTAGCTCCGAAGTCCGTTTGGGGCATAGAAGCAATCGATGGAAATATTATGACCCATAGAAGCTAGAGGTGGAGTCCAAATCGGGTTATGAGTACCTGGAAATGTGCAATAAGAGAAACAAGACACTTGTAACATGCATGGATAAATTGGGTAAAACAACCTAAACTTCTCTAGACCATAACTTTCAACTCGGAGCTCGATTTTGAGAAAATTAATAGTCGTTAGAAATTTCTTGAGCAAGAGAAGACATCTATCCACCCATAATTTTGAATTGGGTTCTAAAATTTCTTAGAAGTTAATAAAGTGATTCTGAAGCAACAAGAAAGTGGAAATTTCAGCATGTGGGTGTTGTAACTTTCCACTCAGAACCCAGAATGAGGCTGTTAAGCCCTAATATTGGCTCATTAACCCTTAATTGGGGCATATTACATTAGTAATGTTATTTTATTTATGTCGGCTTTATTCCATTAGTTGTAATTATACCTCCTAGTCTCCTATATATACCAAGGAGACATTTTCATTTG
>SNQJ01S0034486.1:0-11058 GCA_010110895.2 Picea sitchensis | reverse complement strand
CAAGCTTGATTGTTCTTTTCAATCTCTATATTATCCATATATCCCTGACAATGTAGAATCTTGGTAGGCCCTCACTAACAATGAGAGCATTTATGCTTTCATTCAAGATGAACCTCTCAAGCCCGAGGAAATTATATCTATAGAAAATAATAAGATTACTGAGGGATTGACTCCTCTTGAGAGTTCGTTTTCATCGAGTGATGTAGGCAATAAAGAAAAAGAGAAAGAAGAGGATTTACGAAGGAGGGTGGGTGAAACCATCCCCTTGAATATTGGGGCACTCAAATCTTCAAGGAACATTAACATAAGTACCCAATGTTCTGATAAAGAAGAAATGAATATTTCCAAGCTACTTGGTGGATTTCAAGAGGTTTATGCTTGGCTGTATAAGGATCTTCATGGTTTTGATCCTGGTCTTTTATAGAACGTTATTCCCATCATGGAAAGCATGAAACCTTTTATGCAAGAACAAAAATCTATTAACTCTTTATTTAAAGAATCTTTTCAAAGGGAGTTGGAAAATTTCTTAAGGGCCAGGATTATTTTTTCAGTTCACCCTGAATGGGTTTCTAATTGGGTACCTGCTTCGAAGACCATTGATCATATTAGAACCTGCATTAATTTCTGCACTTTCTGTCAGGTTGTTATGAGAACTCTTTTTCCTCCTCTCAACGTGGGAATAATTCTGCAGCAGGTTGTATAGTTACAGTTGAGACCCTTACTTGACAGTTTTTTGGGTTTCAGGAAAATCAAAGTAAAACGGGTAGATGCTTAAAAAACCACTCTTATCACTAGTTGGGGCACCATGTCTTACAAATTCCAGCTTTCTGTCTTACCTGATGCAAGTACCTCTTTTTAAAAAAATTATACACTCAAATCTTGATGAATTAATCAGCATCCATATTACCTTGATGATCTAATCATATACATTAAAGGGGTAATAATTACCTTGGAGTTCCAAGTGTTATTTCTAGATCCTTTCAAAATTGCTTTTGTCCTGGATACTAACTCTTACATTCTAAAAGATCTACAAGAGCAATCGTTTTCTTATAGCACTAACGGTTCTTGTTTGAAACATTATGAGGGACCAACGTGAAAAGTTATAATGTTGTTTGGATTTTCTATATACTAGTAGCCTAACTCTGCTTTCATTTTATGCTTCTCTTTTCTGCTTTACAGTAGTTTGACTTATGCTTGTTGTGTTAACACTTTCCTTGCTGCTTTTTCATTTCTATCTTTTTTTTTTGTTGTTTTAATTTTTGCAATTTTACTTCTGTCGTGATTTTGTTTCATGTCATTTTTGAGTTAATTTGGTCAAAATAGGATGTTGGATCAATTCTGCCAGAGTGATGCTCCCGCAAAGCATTGTTAGTCAGTAACAATCAAGGTTACATGGCTGTCATGATGTCTCCTCTAAAGGCACCCTTGAAATTGTTATATATTTCCATTGTTGTCTTATAAAGATTTGGTTATCTCCCGCTTCTTCTTGCCATTTCTTCATCCATTGAGATTTTTAGGAGCAAGTCTAAAAAATTTCTCCTTGAAGTTAAGAGCATATTATGGTTGGATGATTATTCATACAGTGGTAAAACCCCTCATACTTAACACTTTTCATGAGTTATTCCCAAATTCCCAGTCATTTTTCCATTAAATCCGTTGACTTCCCCCTGTTGCATAATCTTCATAGTTATATCTCCTTGATATGTTATTCTTGGTTTATGAAATGATGAGTTATGAGTTCTAAATCTATTGAAAACAAATTTCCCTATGGAGTTGCCAATTTGTTGACAATTAAAATCGCAACGAAGTTTTGCCCGCAAAGTGTTGCTAAAGCCTATTATTATAAAATCTAAATAATACTAGTAGGTGGGACCCCCTGGTAGAGTGGAGGTTAGATCTGGTTCTTATTTGATGTTGTGTTATTGTTCAAAACTGCTTACATGGCTGATGAGATCTTATTTTTATTGGCGATGGATAGGGCTTATTATGTGTTGGTACAAATTGCGACACTTGGATCGTGGATTAGGCGTGTTATGTGTTTTTTCTGCTACTCTAAGATCAAGTTTTATTTTACAACGGCCTATGTTATTCATTGATACCATTGCTATCTATTCTTGGATCCATTACTGGGACACCTGCACAACAGACATGTTAGTAACAATACATAAAGAGCAGTTGGAAAAGGGCAAAAGTAATATAAACAAATGCAAAAGGAAGGAATTTAATTATGCAAATATACTACACTACATGCATTGAATTTTAATGGATTGTTGTTATCCTAGCTAATAAGTTAATATCTATGCGATTTATTGAGTTATATAGTCGATATGCATTATAGTTATGTTATGGCATAAGTTGATATGGGTCGCGCTCTTGGTTTTAATGGTTGATGGTTTCGATACATGGTTTAATTAATTGAGTTAATGAAAGCTTGTTGGCGTGTACTAAGGAATTAATGGACTGGGGATGGAGACAATGTTCATTTACTGCACGTCACCCTTACTCCTTCCACCAACCGCCACCCTAATCGGGCTATTGTTCAAACTGTGTTGTTTTGGTTAGGCTTTCACTTTCAAGCAGAGAGGAACCGCTCGGCCAACTCATGTTTTAAGGTGTTTTGATTATAGGTATGTCTTTTTTTTTCCATCAATGAGTTTGCTCTGGTTATGAAATGGAGATTGGCTCAAATGTATGGGTTTGTGTTTTCCTTAAGTATGGCAACTATGTAAAATTGTGATTTTTCTTAAATGAATCGTTGGTGGCTTTCTCTGCGATAATGTCTGAAGTTATAGTGTATTTGGTCGTCCTAAGTGTTAGCAACCATAAAGGCTCTTTGTCATCCTTGTTGGTTTAGTTGGAAGGTTTCATTTGGTATTAGTGGCCGATTGTTTTCATGTTTTTGTATCACCATGCGTAGTTTTTGGCTTTTATGGGGTTTAATGGGTTGGAAGTGCTTTATGTCACTGTGTATTGTTCACTTGGGAATTAGGTTGTTCATGCTTCTAATGGTCACGTAGTGGGTTATATTATTTTTTCACGGCTCTGTTTTCACCTCGGCATTGTTAGTTGGTTGGCTGGGAGAGCCACAAGGGTTAAACCATGTGTGTGTTAAGTATCATTACAAATCTGAAATGAAGCCTTGCTCCTTTGTTCATAGCCTCTCCTGTCACGGGATTTGTCACCCTGTCCATGAAGTGAATTGTGGTATTCTCTGTGTGTGCACCGATTGGTCTCAGAGGTTTTCACCATTGAGAGGAGTCGACTCTAGCATCCCCATGTTGGTCCACAGAGCAAACCCTTGACTCCTCAAGTCCGAGGGTTGATAGAGAAGACCGTTATGGACTGTTGGGTTTACTATTGGTTGTTATGGATTGGTGTGTATTGTCGGCAGGGTTGATTATTGGTTCGCCCCGTTGATTATGTGACGATGGTGTTGGTTTTGGTATCTAGTTACTGCATCATTTTTATAATTGAATGGATAAGCTCATTATGGTTAATTGGATCAATCAAATACACAGGCATTGTCCTTGTGTTTATTGAATTGATAACCCATCACTGTTTTTAATTGATTAATGCACAATGATGCTTCGTGCTTGATGCATTGGTATGAGTGGTGTTCCTATAGCATGAATCAATTATTATTGTAACTGTGTGTTTTTAATGGCCAAATGATTATTGCAATCAGGGTGTTTATGGCATTTCCATCCACTATATATGTATGGTTATTTGATTGTGTTGTCAAGGAGGGGAACAAGTTTTACACAATGTAGTTCGATTGCAATATTGATTAATTTGGGCAATATTGTTGTTGCCTCTTTGTATTGGATTGATAGCTCGGCCCGATAGTTTGAGTTAATAATACTATGATTGTGTGTTTTAGAATTGTTCAATGGGAATGTTGCAATTGTGGTGATTAGGGCATGGTTGTCCACAGTGTTTTTTATCAATATTTATTGATTGTGCCATTAGAGAAGGTCATGGTTTTTTGAACATGGCTTTATTGCAATTTGATCGATTGCTTTGTAAAATGGGGACTGTTGTTGATGCCTCATTGTATTGGATGGATAGCCCAACATTTTGAATGTTTAGATTCAGAGAAAATTGGACTTTTACAGTCACATAAATACACTTGCATTGGTCGAATGGTTTTGTGTGTCCCACAGCATAGCATGAGTGACATGGTGATTGTTGTATCTGTGTTTAAATGGCAAATCAGGATCTTGCAATTTGGATATGAATTGTGGTGTTGACGGTCCACTATGTATGTTAAATGGATACCATGCTTTTTAACAGTGATAAGCACTGGTGCTGTGACAATATAACTTCATTGCAATTCAATTTTTAAATGATTAAAAGACAAAATTGAGCATGGCATTTGAGTTGTATTTGATGATTTGAATAATTCGTGGGCAGTGGTTGATTTTGATGCTGAATAGAGTGGAAATAGTTTGTTGGTTATGCATTTGGGGATTGTTTGAAAATATTAATGAGAGGAGCAGAGATCCCCTACAGGCTATTGTGGAATGAATATTGTTTGTTTTGATGATACTATGTTAAATATTTGATTACAACAGTGAGCAAGTTAAATATGCAGAGTTGTTTGGACATTACACAATAATTGTTTGGGGTGTTAGTGGTCCTTTGGTTGGTGTGTTTCCTTTTGCAGAATGGTTTTATGGATCACTGAATTAATTTTATGAACATTAATCGCTCTCCTTCCCTACCATCATTTCTCTTTCCGCTAATTACAACCCCCTCGCCTTCCCACATTCATTTTTCACTCCCTATTCTAAAATTATTTACACTCAAGAAACATTTTGTATTGAAACAGTTTAAATTCGTTGGATTACAGTGGTGTTCTTTTTGGGTTGCATTATAGTTAATTGTTGTGGTGTTTGAGCAGTAACTGTGTTTATTTCCCCCTCATTTTATCATTTTTCGCTTGATACAAGCCCCTCACATATCCCAGGACCTTTTGTTCACCCCTTGCACATTGACGACAGTTAAACAATTTTTATGGATTGGATTGCATGAGCGTGATATGTTGTTGAGCCAAAATCTATTTCATATTTTTAAAGAGTTATCATGTATGGTTGTTTAAAAGACTATTTGCTAATCCATCATGCATGTAGGAATGTGTTTTTTCAGTCGAGGTAGCCATGGCAGTGGCAGCCAAGGGAGAGGTAATTGGAACAGAGGCCCAAAAAGGCCAAGGTTCTCCATACACTTTGATGTTGACTCAAAAGACCTAGGCCTGAAAGGCCTCCTTTCCAAGCTCCACAAGCCCCTAGTATTCCTATGCCCCCTCATGTCTCATTTCAACCCGAGGTTCCCAAAAACAACGGATGGCAAGAGATTGTTCATTCGGCAGTCTCCCAACATCATGGTTGGCCCCATTTGTCCCTACCTGTTCCCCCGCCTATTAACCCCATTGTCCAAGTTGCACTTGTTCACTCACAAGTTCAGTCCTCTCATGCTAGCAAAAGGTTGAAAACTGAGGCCCACCATGCCCTTGACAAAGGAAAATCCATTGTTGCCCCTTCCTCGCCCTCCAATGGCTCTGATAAATCTGTGTCTTCTCGGATGCATTTGAGGGATGATTGTTCTCACGTGATCAGCGAGATTAGGCCTAAAGGATCAGCACAGCCAAAGGAAAATTTAGGAAAATCATAGGGTGACAACAGCAATCAAGGAATATTGCATCTCAGAGTGGGAAATATGGCTTTTGAGTTTTTTTTATTTTATCTATTGTTGATGACAGTTGACTTCAGGAATTTTTGGACAGCATGTTTTATTTTTGGATATATGAGTAATGCATTTTTTAAAACAATGTCAAATATAAATGAGATAAATTGTCAAATGTGCATGTGATGATGGGATTCACAAAGAAAGTTGTTCTTTCTTAATTGACTAGTTATGTTATAATTGTTAAGAGCTAAATGGGAGTTACAAGGGGTCCCACCTACTAGTTATTATTTATTTAAAACCCTTATTATGACTTATTACTTTTCCCCCCTTAACTAAGAAGTTGGTTGAGTTCTTAGTTAACTTAACTAATGAGGTGGTTCAACTACTTCAACCAATTCTAATTTGCTTAAAGGCAAAAATAAAGGGAGGAACAAGAGAGAGGATAGAAGGAGAAGCATACTAAGGTTTGCTCTTTGAGTTTACATTGAGATAGTTCACTTTTCATTCCTTCATTAATTTATCACACGCCTAATTATTTTTATGATAGCAGGGTCTTATTGTAGACAGCAACATTCAAGGTTGAATTACATCATTCAGACACTTGTTTTTCAGAGGTGTTGATCTATCTTTGATAGTCTGTGTAGACTTGTCTATTTGTGAATTAATTTTCATGACTAACAAAGGCTAGTGTGTAGATTCGAGTGGGTAGCAATATGTGGCAAGATGATCCAGCTTTTAGAGTTTAGTTTTGGTTTTCTGTCAGAGGTCCTTTTGTATGTTCCATTGGGGATGTCTAAGTTTGACTTTGGTCCGAAATTTCTTTATGAGATTTTGTAAAGAAAATGACTATTTGGTGAATTGGAATGAAATAAAGGATTTATTTATGTCTCATTTGTCTTAATTATCATCTTGGTTTCTTACTTCTGTCTTTACACTTGTTTTCAGCGACTATTATTTCAGAAAATCATATTAAAATGAATTTTCTAGCAAGCTTGTATTTGTGAAAAAGACTAGCCTAAGGACTTGTAATTGATACTTGTGAGTTAGAATTTTATTTTTGAAGGCTATAAACCTAGGGTGACATTCCCATCTATTTTTCTTTAGCCAAGCAAAATCTGAAAATGCTTGAGTAAGATCAATTCATATCTTCTCCTCAACATTTATTTGGCGACCATACTGGGGAGATATTCGATATATCTCTAGTTAATTTTTATACTCGATTTTCATCCATACATCTATTTTTCTGATATTGATTCTTTGACTATTGTATTTCTTAATGATTGTGCCTATTGCAAAGCAGCCCAATATTGAGCTCGGTCTCCAAGACCAAAACAGCATTGCTTTGAACTTGTTTAATACCATTTTAGACACTGCCAATACCAGTGTTGAGCTTAACCATTCATGGGAAACAATTGAGCGAGATATTAGTGCCCAAGAACGATTGGAAACTAGACATAGATAGCCTAGAAATCAGCAGTAACCTTCTTGTTTCTTCAGTTTTGGCCTTTCTTTCATGTCCTTAGACTCCCGTGCTTCTAGAAGAGGAAGAGGCTTGCCACCTGAAATCAATCCTATTGTTGAAATAGTAAGGAGGAACGTTGTGTTATCTACCCAACAAAGTGCTCTAAGGAGAACTTTGTCTAATTCATCCAGATCGTCTTTCTTTCCCTCATCTATGATCCACCAGATGGCATCTAGTGGTGGATCTGGTGGCACTAGAAGTGTTTCATCTTCTCAGTCTTTATCGTCATCAGTGATTGGTATCTTATATAGCCACCATATCCCTGTCCAATCTACCACAAATCCCACCAAATTCATTAAAAAGTATGGGCTTTTTCAGTTCGAAGAAGATGCCACAACCACACCGTGGCATGTGTGCTCTCCTCTTAACCTAGCACCTGTTACTCGTCCACTTCCTAAATTCAAAGAGAATCTTCCTAGGTTTTTGGGAAATAACATTGTCACTACAAATGAACACTTGGTGGCATTTTCTAATGCTTGTCAGAACATAGGGGCCAATGACAATGATACTTGTCTGCGCTTATTCGTCAATTCCTTAGGAGGAAAGGCTGCGATTGATTTCTTTGGCCTTCCTCCTAAGATTTTGTCTACTTGGGAGGAGTTAATCTATTGGTTCTGATCCACATATGGGCAATCTAAAATCCCAGCCGAGAATTTAATGGAATACAATAACGTCACCTATAAGGATGGTGAGACCATCAAGTCTTTCAACTTGCATTTCAACAAGTTATACAATCAAATCCATGAACTTATCCGCCCCCAGAAACAAGTCGCTTTCATGCATTACTACAATGCATTACCTTCCCCCTGCCATCATAGGCTCGAGGAAAAATCCATTGATAATCTTGGTTCTGCTCTGCATGCTTGTTCAGAGTATGAAGAACAGCTTGAAAGAACTGAACTTCCCCAGGGAGAGTCAGTTAGACAAACAGACATGTCCTCTCTTTTACAACTAGTACAAGACATGAACAACCGTATGATAGCATATGAGTGGAAAGGAACTGTCTCCCCTCTCATCCCTGGAGCTTCATTCTCTTCTACACCCCCCTTTAGAAGTTCGGTGGAAGGTAATTTTCACTGTAAAGCTATCTTGCCTCGAAGTTGGTGTAACTTCTGCGAGGAACACCATGAGGAAACCATATGTGAGGTAAAGAAGAGTGTCAGAGATAAGATCTTTGGTAAGATACAAAAAACTACTATAGTTTTCCTAGATTTTTCAAAGCCAGATGACGTCATGGTCATCAACACTAGGAACAAATCCTATGCTCCCAAGGGAAAATTTGATCCTCTAGGCAGTTCTTCTAGCCCGAGCTCATCCTCACCCGATTCTACATTCCAAGTTCCTAAAGTTCCTGAGAGTCAAGGAATTACTCCCCCTCTCCCCTCTCCCAAATACAATATCTTGAATCAGTTGGCCAACATCAAAGCAGATGCAACCCTTCTAAACATGGTTGTTGTGCCTGAACAACAGATGCATCTGAAACAATTCATGGAAGGAAAAGATTCTATTGTAGCCAATCTTTCTGAAGGGGTAAACGAAGAGGATTCTTCTGTAAATAAATTAGGTGTACATAACTTTAGATATCCTATAAAAAAATCCCCCTTTTTTATATTTCTGTAAAGATTATGGATAAGATTGCCCAATCTTGCCTCATTGATGGTGGTTCGGGCCCAAATGTGATGTCGAAGATTATTATGGAAGATCTAGGCTTGTCTTGTACAAATGAAAACACCAGAAGCATGCTCTCCTATAATAGTCTAAAAAAAACAACCATAGACGAGATTAAGGATGTGACCTTGTTTTTATGCGCTCATCCTAAAATAAGGATAACCCTCATCATTCAGGTAATTGATATGCATGTAACAAATTACTCGATTATCTTAGGAAGACATTGGAAAGCCTTAATAGGTGGGTACCTCTCACTCGACGGGACGCATTTGTCCGTGCCTCGAAATGGTAAGAACATTATAGTCCTTAGAGAGGGAAGGATTTCACCCTACATAGAGAGTGTTCCACAATCTAGTGTAAACCATTTCGAAGAGGACCTAGGAATGTATTCCATCTTTGTTGAGGAGGATAATATTCCTTTGGAACAAATTGATTTAGATGATGATATGTGGCACATGCAATTTGATGGTTCACTCTCTAATGAAGGTAATGGGGCTGGCATTATCTTGGTTTCCCCTGCAGGAAAAATTCATAATTTGTCTTACAAGTTAGAGTTTGCTTGTACAAACAATGTCACTGAATTTGAAGCTTTATTATTAGGCATTGAAAACGCTCGTAATCTTGGTTGTATTCACCTTTCAGTTTTTGGAGATTCTGAGCTTGTTGTGAACCTGATACGTAAGATATGCTCTCCTAGCAACAAGCTAATGGAACGATACACCCAAACTGTTTGGACTCTTATCTCGAACCTTTTATATTTCAACATCACTCATGTTAAGAGGGAGTTGAATTCAATGGCTTGTCGGTTAGTTGCCTTTGCGGCTTCTCCTAATCAGAAACTCTTACCGCACAGGCCTGATTGTTCTTTTCAATATCTATATTATCCATCTATCCCTGACAATGTAGAATCTTGGCAGGCCCTCCCTAACAATGAGACAACTTATGCTTTCATTCAATATGAACCTCTCAAGCTCGAGGAAATTATATCTATAGAAAACAATAAGATTCCTGAGGGATTGACTCCTCTTGAGAGTTCATTTTCATCGAGTGATGTAGGCAATAAAGAAAAACAGAAAGAAGAGGAGTTATGAAGGAGGGTGGGTGAAACCATCCCCTTGAACATTGGGGCACTCGAATCTTCAA
The DNA here is from genome assembly GCA_010110895.2 of Picea sitchensis. Classification (NCBI taxonomy): domain Eukaryota; kingdom Viridiplantae; phylum Streptophyta; class Pinopsida; order Pinales; family Pinaceae; genus Picea; species Picea sitchensis. The sequence goes on along the minus strand of SNQJ01S0034486.1, from coordinate 1,037 downwards.
AGAACGTTAAATAAGTACCCAATGTTCTGATAAAGAAGAAATGAAGATTTCCAAGCTACTTGGTGGATTTCAAGAGGTTTACACTTGGTCGTATAAGGATCTTCGTGGTTTTGATCCTGGTCTTTTACAGAATGCTATTCCCATCAAGGAAAGCATGAAACCATTTATGCAAGAACAAAAATCTATTAACTCTACATTTAAAGCAGCTTTTAAAGGGAGTTGGAAAATTTCTTAAGGGCCGGGATTATTTTTTCAATTCACCCTAAATGGGTTTCTAATTGGGTACCTTCTTCGAAGACCATTGATCATATTAGAACCTGCATTAATTTCTGCACTTTCAGTCGGGTTTTTATGAGAACTCCTTTTCCTCCTCTCAACATGCGAATAATTCTCAAAATGCCCACAATATCTCACTACCAACTTTGGGCAACTTCCCAATTTGAGAGAGCTTCTCTTGTCTTTAACTTTTAAAAATGCATGTTCTCCCACTTTGAATTCTTTATTTGTTCTCTTTTTACCAACATAGTTCTTCTGTCAATCTTGTGCAATTTTCAAATTCTGCCTAATCCTTACCATATGTTCCTCCATTTCCTTTAACATATCGGGCCCAATCACGACTCTGACTACTAGGTTATCCCAACTTACTGGTGTGTTGCATTTTCTGCCATACAATTCTTCAAACTGGCTCATCTTCAATGATTTTTGATACCCATTTTTGTATGCAAACTCAACTAAAGTGATATAGTCTTCCCATTTAGAAGGCTTGTCCATTACATACATTCTCAACATATCTTCAATTATTCGATTAATTCTCTCTGTCTACCCATCTAACTCTGGGTGATATGTTCTACTTTCAAATTATTCCCATATCATTTAAACAACCCATTCCAAAATTTGGAAGTGAACTTGGGATCTCGATCTGACACTATTTTCTTAGGCACACCATGTAGCCTATCAACTTCTCTCATATAAATTTCTACAATATTGGTTTCCTTATGAGTTACTTTTACTAGAATGAAATGTGCATCCTTTGTAAG
>SNQJ01S0034485.1:38460-72203 GCA_010110895.2 Picea sitchensis | reverse complement strand
GAGAGAGAGAGAGAGAGAGAGAGAGAGAGAAATTTGAAAATAGATGAAAAATGAGCATTTAAAAAATAATGTGGAAACAATGTGGATCGAAAAAAATTTAAATATCGAAAATCACCTAAAAATGGAGACAAGGTGCTACTGGTAGCACCATTTTTAAAAACGAGGTAAAAAATTGGACCCCCAAAAAAACGATAACTCTGGAGAGTTCTCGTTAAGTTGGTAACTATGTTAAAATTGGATGAGGAAATTCTTACCTAAATTCCTTTCATCAATTATGCAATAAGAGTACATAAAAATCATACCTGCATAGCTTCCATTAAATAAATTTAATGCTACCTGGATAGCTGATAACAACAAAATCTCCCATGCTTCTATTATAAAACTTATAATCCACTCTTCAGCTTTATGTTTCTTCCTTCTATATGTAGCAACATTAGTAACAACAATTGCATACATGCAAGAATTCTCTCTTTCCTGGTACAACAACCACCATTAGCAGCTTTCATATTAATATGTATTCAACAATCGACTACTCCTAATCTTATTATGTTGTATATGTATATTAACAAATTGGCATTTACCAATTCATATTGGTATGCACTAATAATGCATCACTAGCATGCTCCTAAAATCATTTACATGTTAATTTCTTGTACTATGTATGTTAATTTCTTGTACTTTTCTTTGTTGCTCCTAGAAGTATTCAATTCTTCTTGGATTCCTTAATCTTCTTGTGTTATTACAAAAGAAAACAATGTTCCTAATTGTTCTCTATCTTGAGTACTTTTCCATCCCAACCTTTCTTAACTACTTTTTACACTCGTAACCATATATTATGTTGATATTAATTTTCATCATTCCACTATTACTTGGATCTATTTGATCCAACTCCTACATGACCAAATTACATTTCCATTCATGCTCTCTAATTAACCTTGGATATTTAACGCAAATTTCTTTATTGAAACAAATTGATTCATCCTTTCCTTGACTGAACATATCAGCACTTGGATTTTCTTAATGAACCATTACTTTCTCCTTCCCTGACCCATCTAACTTCAACTTGACTTGCATAATCAACTTCCATCATGTCATATTAATGCACCTATTCCTTCTTCTCCATGTTTGAATCCTTTTGGATTAACATCCCAATGTATCATGCCAATGCAATCATCTCTTGGGAATGTTTTTTCATCTTTCAACTGATCAAATAGGGAATCTATCATTTCCAAAGGATACTTATTTTTCATAGTTACCTTGTTCAGCTACCTAAAGTCCATGCCAAGTCTCAATGTTCTATCCTTCTTCTTCACAAATAATTTTGGGGCACCCCAAGGTGACACACGTGGGCATATATACCCCTTCTTCAGAAGCTCTCAAGTTGTATTTGCAATTCCTTCAAATATGGTGTACTCATCATGTAAGGGGTCTTGGATACTAGAGTTTCTCCAGGAATCAAATTGATGGAGAAATCAATGTCTCTTTTAGGGGGTAATCCTGGTATTTATTTGAATACATTTTCAAACTCTTTTAGGACTGCATAATATTCAATATTTGACACCTTGTCTCTAGTTTTCTCTTCCATATGAGATGCAAATATTTGACACCATTTTCTGTAACTTTTCTTCAACTGCAATACTGAAATTTCTCTGACAATTACTGACCTGGGAATTCCCTGTATTGTCCTTAGGTTCTCTTCCTAATCCAAGCAAGTAAATTCCTTATTATAACAATCTAGCATAGCATGGTGTTGGTTCAACCAATCCATACCAATTATACAGTAATAGGAACCTAAAGGTATGATGTTCAAATCTTCCCTGGTGCTCAGTACATTCATGCCCATTGGACATGCCATAACCATCTCATAAATCTTTCTTTTGGTTCCAGTATCCAGCTGCACCAACCAAGATTTTCCATGCTTACTTCTTGGAAAATGCAATCTTTCCACCATCTTAGGATCTATATAATTATGACTAGATCCTGAGTCAATTAAAACAAAAATGGTTTGGTTGTTGATCTTACCTTCCACTTCAATCATATGTGATTGAATGCAAGATACCAGATCTAATAAATACGCTGAATAGAAATAAAATGCTAGGAATGGCAAAATAACAGTAATATAACAAGCATAATCATCCACAATAACACAAAAATAATATGAGAACAACAACTAAAATAGCACTTTGATTCAGAAAGCAATGTTCACAGGCCTCTTCGAGGGGGCAACCTCCAGTCGAGCAGCACTCTGTTACAATAATATCCAAGATAGAGTTTTCATACCCTCGACCCTTATTTATACTAAATATTTCTATTAAGAGAAGCATCTAGAGGAAGATCCTTCTAGAAGTAGAAGCTTCTATTAGGTCTTCTTACATTCGCCTTATTCTATTTTATTGAAAGGCCTTATTAATATTGACCTTTATTACATCCGAATACATTGATCTACCTATGTGTGGGTTAGGACCTTAACATGTCTGCCCCCTTAAAAATAGACTTGTCCTCGAGGCTTGAGATGTGGAAACTACTACAGAATGGTAGTTGGTTCCCAAGTGGAATCTGCTAGAGTCATATCTTTCCACTGTACTAGCACTTCCTTGATGGTTCTCTGACGCAGGAGATGCTCACACTAGTCCAAAACTGCTTCTGGCTGTAACCAAATGGATCCTTCTTCAGCTAACTCTGGAAGGTTGGTTTGAATTTGGCACTTGGTTCCAATCACCTTCTTCAAGCATGAAACATGAAAAACAGGATGTATCTTCGACTGACTGGGTAGAGCTAACTGATATGCAACTTGTCCCACACACTTGAGAACTGTGTAAGGGCCATAAAATTTGGGTGCTAGCTTCTGACGATGCTTGTCCTTGAGGGAAGTTTTCTTATATGGTTGCAGTCTCAAAAACACCTGATCCCCTTCTGCAAATTGATGTTCGGAGCGACCTTGATCTTCTTGTTGCTTCATTTGATTTTGTGCCATGACCAAGTTCTCTTTAATGGTATGAAGGATATCCTCTCGGACTGTAAGTGTTTGGTCAACCGCCTGGACCTTCTAGGTACCTGGTAAGTATGAGAGAACTGAAGGTGCCTTCTGTACATATACTGCTTCAAAAGGAGTCATGTGAGTGGTTGTATGGTATGTAGTGTTGTACCACCATTCGGTGAGGGGTAACCATTGAGCCCACTGGTGTTGTTTTTCAGACCATTCGTGAGGGGTAACCATTGGAGCCCATCAGGTTGTTTTTCTCAGAGGGTGCTAACTCGTGATATGTTTCCAAACACTTTTGACAAATTCCATTTGACCATCCATCTAGGGATGATGTTACGAGATGCAATCAGCCTCTAGAGCTTAAAAGGTTCTGCCAAAAATTGCTAGAAAGCTAATGATCGTAAACAATAGAGTGTGGCATTCATGAAGCTTGAAGACCTGACCATGAAAATTCTGAGCCATCGTGATGCATTAAATGGGTGGTGAAGAGTGCAAAATGAGCATGCTACGGAAAGTTGATCCACCACCACCATTGACTCCATTTATTCCTTGATTTGGGTAAGCCTGTAAAAACATCCATAGAGATATCCTTCCAAATAAAGGTGAACTGAAGTGGTTGAGGGTGCCCAGAGATTTGGATCAAGTTTCTCTCTTGTTGTGTGGACACACCTCACATTCAGCGACAAACTTATGCATGTCCCATTTAGTACCATCCCAGAAAAGAGCTTGACTCCAAATATATGTTTTATGAACCCCGAAAATTCTAATCGTGGTAGCATGGAAGCCTTGAAGCATCAGGATTTGAGCTTGGATTTTACTTAAATACAAGGTGTTTTGTATTGAAGCTCATCCTAGTGCCAAGAGTACCCTGGGGAAATTGGAGAATTGGAATGCAATTTTTTGTATCAGATGTGAACTTTTGGATCTTGAAGCCATTCCTAGCACACCGCTTGGAGCCAATCGGTACAATGAAGGAAAGAGAAAAAGAGATCCTTCATCTTCTCTCATATTTCCAGGATAATGCATCCACCATGACATTGTCTCTTCCTCCCTAAATTATCTCATAACTCATCCAAAGAGCTTAGTCACCCATTTTTTTGTTCCTAGGAGGAAATGCATCGTTCCAGAAAGTACTTGAAGCTGATGGTCGGTCTTAATTTGGAACGTTGTCTCTAAGAGATATAAGGACGCCATAGCTCAATGACATGAATCACCAACATTTATTTTTCATAAATGGGTTTTCCATGATTCTTCGCATAGCCATTGCTAGTGAAGGCCAAAGGTCTAATTCCTCTTGGTATAAGGGACAATTGGACCTTCCTCGAGGCATCACATTCCAACACAGCTGGTCTTTTGAAATTGGGAAGGCCGAATCGAGTGGTAAAATGGTCGCCCCTCGTCTAAAAATCTTGAGCAGTCAGTTGGAGTCCATGAAAGTGTCTCTTCTCTTGAGGAGAGTCACATATGAGGTGCTTCAATCTTCCAGACATAGTTCTTGAAACGAATTTTGCCATAATACCCTATTAGGTCTAAAAATCCACACAAGATTTTGAGAGTCTTGGGTGCGCTACCTGTATGGCTTCAATATTTTTTGTTTCCACCCCGACGCCATCCTTTCCACTCAGATGACCCAAGTATTCTGATTCCAAGGCACCAAAGAACATTTGTACTGTCAGAAAAGTTGAAAAAGCAGAGAGTAGATGGAGAATTGGATCCACATGAGTAAGATGGTTTGTCTAGTTTTCTATAGATGAGGATATCACTTCAAAAGAAAACTAAGACAAAATGACTAAAGAAAAAGGGTGGAAGACATGGTCTATGAGAGGCTCTTAGAAGGTGGAGGGGAGTTACAAGCCAAAGGGCAAGGAGCAAAACTCATAGTGGCCTCAAGAGTGCGAAGAAGGGCTTTGGGAATGTCAATTCTTCATATGTATATTGTGATAGGCCTGAAATGGGTTGATCAAGTTTGAAGAATTGTTACCTAATTATCCAGAGGTCATCAATGATTTTAGAAAATGGTCTTTGATATTCACTTATTGAGATACCTTAAATCATGACACATTCTCCAAGAACCTTCTTTCTTTAGTACCATGATGATCGGAGATGAGTATACCAGATTTAGGATGGATGACGCTTGCAATAAGGAGTTCTAGACCATTTTTTCACCATTTTTGTGCAAAGGGATGATGATATGGACGGATATTGGGGAAGGCTCAAGAAAGGGGAAATGGAATGATCATGAACACAAATGGAAGGAGGGAGTCCTTGGGGGGAGGAAAATACCATTTGATGTTTAGAAAGGAGGATTAGGCCCGGCACCGAGGGTGTCTCTGTGGTTTGTATGGCATGGAGTTGGGCAAATACACTAGAATGACCTTTTTGGCAGTTTTTCCATGCATGAGAACTGATGACCTCAGGTAAACCAACAATTATGCCTTGGAACTTTATATATTGGTGGCTCCTTGGCGAAATTGCATGGTTAAGTTCTAAAATCCATGAGAATGGGACTCCAGAAAGTCCTAACCGGCCTCAAGACTCCAACACAATGGTCGCGAACCGCTTCATGTCAATAGAAAACATATGGGATTTTAGGCCAGAGTCACCGGATTTGAGACGCGACATTTTCACAATGCCTACCATTTCATAGAACCACCATTGGCAATCATGATTTGGGAAATTTGTTGATACGGATGTAGTAAATGGGGTCTTTGGCAATGCTGCTGATGAATAAAATTGGCATTGCCACTATCAACCGTGACGATGACTCATTGTTTGATGATGTAACCGATTAACTTGAGGGTTTGGGGGTAGAGAAGTCGGTGAGAGCATTGAGGGAAATTATCGATTCCACTTCAGGAGGGTCAGAGAGAGTGGTTATACCGGGCATTTTGGTGACTTAGTCAAGGAGGTCAAGATCCTTCAGACATCCTTCGAGATGGCTATAAAAATATTTTGTTCCTTGCATTTGTGGTCTGGGAAATATTTATCATCACAATTATAACAGACTCCTTTGAGTTGGAGCATCCATTTCATCCCTGGCCAATTTTTTGGATCTTTAATGGGCTGAGGGTTGTAGTGGGTTTATTGGTTTAGGGATGAGGATAGCGAAGATTATGGTCTTTGAGAGGAAACAATTTGTTGTGATTATTTATATTTTTTAGTAGCCTCCACCTGTCAGAGGTTGAGCTGTCATGAGGACATGGGTTCAATTCTGAGGCCACTAATAAAACACTCGAAAGAAAGCATCACCATTCTATCTGTTCTAAAATCCAAGTGCTAAAATGCAACTATGAAGTCTTCTACTATTCCCGATTGTTTCCACTTTTGTCAAACGGCCCAAATGAAAGTTGGTGTCGCAATGAGCTGCCTATAAAGCTCACCACAAATTGGGTCCGCTAATATACCCTTGATGGGAATTTTTCTCCATTGCCACCATTGCCGCTCATGATCTAGAGGGAGAACACCATATCGGAGTTTGGCCAAGTCATCTATAATTTTGTAGAGAGAGAAATAATAACCTACTTGGGTGACCTAACTAGTGGGGCTCCATTATCAATTTGGTTACATCCATGAAGGCGATGTCCCATTGAAAGTGATGGGATGAAAGGAATGGGAAGAAGTTCACCTTTAGTCTTTGTATGTATTATTAGGAAAAGAGTCATTGGTAGGGATTTTGAGTTTGGTGTGAGGACGAAAGACGATTCAATATGAGGGTCGGGCCTTGATGTTTGACTTCCACCATCATGACCTATGCATGCATTTATTTTGATGAATTTATGGTGGCATTGATGGATGTATCATGGGAGGCAATAGTAGCACTCGAAGCTGTTGCACTTCTTGTTGGGTCCTCGAGAAACTAGATTGCAAGGTGTTGAAGAAAGACTCCAGTTCTTGGCTATGGGTATGGGGCCATGAGGATGGGTGAACAAAAAGGACACAGGGTCAAAAATTTTTGCAGAAAATGATATAGATGAATGTGATATGAGAAGAGATGAATCTTAATGGAATAGGTCTCAAATAATGGTGAAAAATCTTGACTTTTTTTTTTTTTTATAGCCAGGTTATACTCTGGCCTCAAGAAGGCCGCAGCTATTAAAATGCCCAAATGCTTAACCTTAAAGAAATGTGTATTTACTTGCGAACCCAAACACACATGTGCTGGAAATACATCTCACCACTTAATTTGTTTACGCTATGTTTATGTTCCCAAGGGTTAGGTATTCAAGGGTCTCACAGACAAGGGTTTGCCTTGTGCTATAGCTCTGATATACATGTGGGGTCCATTAGTAGCACTGTCTAATATCTGTGGCACTAACTATGAGGATAGATCAGACTTTTAGCTATACCAATCACTCAAGTACTAGAGAGTATCTTCCTATAGTGTTCTCAGACATCTATAGTAGTTCTAATGGGCCATGGGTTTATCTCCAAAGAGGATTCAGAAAACGAAAATAACTGCACATAGGTGTTGTCCGACAAGTTACCACCAAGGGTATCATCAGGTTACAAGTGGGTGGATGCAAATGTGATAAAGCGCTTTAAGAAACACTTGTATTTTCGCATGTATGAATAATCCTCAACCATCGGGTTTATGCAGTAACGACATATCTCTAATAAAGACGCTGGAAGGCTCTCTACCAAAACAAATACCCACACTCTACCAAGGAAAGGCTCTAATACTCACTTGCAAGATAATTCATCTAATAAATGACAGTAACATAAATAATAAAATGCTAACAAGTGTATCAATTAGGTAATATAACCAAAGATAATCATCCATAATAACAGGAAATAATAAGAGAACAACAAACTCCAAATAGCACTTTGATCCGTAAAAGAAATGTTCACAGCTCTTCTGAGGGGAAACTCCAAATGTGAAAGCAAAGGTTTCATTACACAGTCTCTAAGCTAGGCTTTCATGTTCACCCTCATTTCTTATACTAAATATGTTTATTATAGTGATATAGAGGAAGATCCTCTAGAAGTGTGGAAGTTTCTATTGTGGCTCCCTCTTACATCCACCTTATTCTATTTCATTGAAAGTCTTATTAATATTGACCTTTATTACATTTTAATACATTGATCTACCCATGTGTGTGTTAGGACCTTAACATTGAAACCTGCTGTCTCATTTGTTTCCTAGGGTTGCATAGATCCTAGGCACATTTCTCTACCATGTCCTCCATTGTTTCATCTTGTTATACATCAGAAAATTCCTCACGCTTTTCCCTCAGAGGACAATTTCATACATATTATCTCACTATTTACATCCCCAACACTGAATGGTTGTTTGCCTTGGCCTTTGTCCCCTTGTCTCAATCATTTTGGTTTCTCTAGAAGATAGTTGTCCCTGAGGATTATTTCTAGAGAATGGTGGCCTAGTCCCCTTCTTTCTCTGCTCCATCTTGTACTTCTTCTTGTATTCCCAAGATTTTGATATTTGGCCTCCTTTTATGTTGATCATAAAGGAATTTTTCTTGCCTTGTGGTCTCCTCCAATGTTTTTTGATCATCATATTGTATCTGTCAATGGGATGAATGATGAAAATCTACTCAAATACCTCTGAATATTAACGATCTCATCCTCGATGAAAGAAACATACTTTAGCAATTCTAAAAACCTTCTTTCATATTCATTTATGGTCATATCTGCCTTGAGTTCAAATAACTCCATGTTTTTGTCATAGTATCTCTTATTCAAGTATTTCTTTTAAAATAACTTTTCAATTCCTTCCAAGTAAATATTTCTCTTTAATGTGTTGCACTCCATTAAATTGGTCCCACCACATGGATTACTTTCCCTTAAGCTAATAGATATAAATTCTTCCTTATGCATGTGAAGAGTAATTTTGTAATTGAAAATACTTTCCCATTTCTAACAACCATGTCTTTGTATCTTCATCCTTCTTGTGCTCACCATCAAATATATGAGGTTTTGTTTTTTCATTTCTCCTTGTATCTCATCCACCCAGACCTCCTCTTATTCATGTTTTCCTGGCATGGGATGGACTTGAGATATCGTGTTATCTCCTAGTGGAATGCCTCCCGAGTGATGGTGATGTCTCCAACACTTCTTTTTCTTCCTCTCTCATCACAAGACCTATGACTTCCTAATTTTCTATAGCCACTCTCCTTATCCATCTTCTTTTCTATTCTTCCTAGCCTCTGCATTAACTTTATGTTTAAGTCCTCCCATCAGCCCTGACTTCATAATCCTTTAATTATCATATTTATAACTCTAGACATCATTTTGGAAATTTTTAATGGTCTCTACCAACTTCATGCTTTCTTCCCTTCCTTCCATGACCACATTTGAGTTTGTAATCTCCACATCTATAGCATGGGACATACATCCCTCCGATCTCATATTCTCATTGTAATCCCCATGTGTCTCTTCCATGATTTTTTCTCTCTGTGTTGATCATGTTCTGATCAAATTGTTGTTTTCTCAAGAAAATGTGTACAATGTAGTTGTTAGGCTAAATGATTTAACAATTTCATGAAATTATGGAACACCAAGTCTAACATTGGTACAGAATTTTCTTTTGATTTCTTGAGAAATTGATTTTCCAGATCAATTTTATGGGTGAACATTTATATTCTACAGTTGCACTTGAAATTTTTTTTGGAGATCCTTGGTCATGGCTTTTACCGTTTTTGGGACTTCAACAGCTAGTCAAACAAGGAGCATGTCGAAGCGCCAAGATCATGGTGGTCTCACTCTTTGTTTAGGGATTTTAGGTCTTTGGACATGTAATCTGCATGGGATGTTAGCCCACGGTTTACCCATGTTTTAGGCCCATTTTGTAATGTATAGAAATCTAGGTGTAAGTAGAGAGCCAAGTGGAAGTATAATGTGTTAAGTGTGAATGGTTATGATGTTTTTTGTGGCATGTTGTGTTGAGAACTTGTAGAGCTAAGTGCAAGGATCAGAAGAAGCTTATGTGCGTGGCTCATAGAAGGATTTGTGTTGAACCTAGCTCAGTGAAGGAGGATTTGGCAAGGTGTATGCAAATCTCTTGTCCTATGTGGAGTGGGTTCCTGTGGCTTCAGGCATGTAAGGAGATTGAAGAGGCTAATAAAGAGAAGAAGAGTTGTTGTAGCCTCAAAGCTGGGGTGAACCACGGATATCTTGTGTTATGGTTTCTTTGTGTTTATGGTTGCTACATTATTCATGAGATTTATTCTTAGTGTAATAATATATGCTTAGATGAATATGATATGATGGCTTAGTACTGAGTAATATGAATTATTGCTATATCCGATCTATTTCCTTATGATAAGGATTAGATGTGTTAGATCCGGCACTGTTGTTAGTGTAACTAGGGTTTGTACCATGATGTGAAGAATGCAAGCTACATACCAACCTATGTTAACTCAATAAGTTCTTTGTTGAAAGTATTGTGAATTACAGATCTATGTCCTAGCTAAGGCTATAGACACCTGAGTCCCAAGAACCACCCCTCATTTCTAATTTCGCAAGTGAGATTCCCTCATCATTTCGCAAGTGCCCGAAGTGATGGTAGTTATGGTTTTGTTGGCATTGTTGAAGCATTGAACCCCAAATATGCCCCTGTTCCAACAAATGGCTCCATTGCTGGGACCTAAAACTATGATTGCTAGGAACTCAAGAAAATAATTTTGTGCAAAGATCTCACCTCAAACTTTGATTGCCGGGAACTCAGGAAAAAGAAGAAATATCTCAGGTGTAGACTGCTTTTAGCAAGATTCTACTTGAATCATGAAGATCCAGCTAAGAAACGAATCAGATCTGAAGAAAAGAGGTAAGATCAAGGAAAATGTTTTTCAAAAAGAGGTGGAAGGCCATGTTGAACGTCGTTGAGTTGGGATAGTTTAGAAGACCGAGTAACAATTGTGTTATAATTGATTCAAGAGATGGAGTAATAGGTGATCCAAATTAGGCAGAGACTAAAGGAAAGACAGCCGTGATAGGAATAAAATTTATGTGGATGCACACAGAACCGAATGAAGTTATGAAGTGGGAGACCGTGTTTTCATTCATATCAGGCCTAATAAGAGTATCATATGTTTCAGGAAGGGGACAAAGTTTTTGCATCGATTTATAAGGCCATTTAATATTTGAGAGAGAATTGGACATGTTTCTTATCGTCTCATACTGCCACCCAATTTGCATAAAACTCATAATGTTTTTCATGTATTTGTTTTATGTCATTATAAGCTGCTAATGAATCAAGTTACAAGATAAATTAGAAGGAATTGCGTGTATCGAATCAGGTGAACTCCTCATGGTAGAACTCCAGCATTACATATTGGATCTGTGAGATTCCATAGCTCAGAAACGCCCTAGACCAAGTTTAAGGTCCAATGGGACAAGTATAGTCCAGATCCAAGAATTAAGACTGAGACACCACGACAAGACTCATTATACCTCACTTTTACCACCTCAATAATATTTTTCATACAGTGTATGTAATACCACTTTGACTTAGACATCCGTGATTACCCGAGTCTACATGACTTTATTTTCTATTCATTGCTTAAAGTATATAAAATTTATACACTTGAACTTTTAAGACGGATGAATCTTTATGAATGTTTAAATGTATTTAGATAATGATGATATGATGATATATTGTGAGAATGTAAATTTATGAATGTTAAAATGTTATCGATGATGATGGATATGGATGCTACTTACTATGTGAATGTAATTCACGAACAAGCTTCTAAAATGTTATTGATGATGATGGATATGGTCCGACATAGTGTGTGAATGAGAATCCTATGAATGTTTAAATGTTGTTAATGATGATGATATGATGCAATTTATTTTTGTAAATGATAATCTTTTGAATGGTTGTTGAAATTGAATTATGGATATTATGAGATCTATTTCTAACTTGAAATTTTGATGTTAATTTGTTATACGCTGATACCAAATTAAAATTATGGTTGTATGTAATTACATGATGATAATGCATAGAAATGTATGAGTTTAGTTACGACTAATCTCTGTGTTATGGGCTATGAAATAGCCAAGGATAATAATGATGAAAGTGATAACATGACCAATAGCCGAGAAACATGATGGTATGAATCTTGTATGTGAAATTCTATTGGTTTGGATACATTCTATGATATGTGGACCAAAGGTAACATTGTGATGAAACTCACTTCCAAACCAAATTAAATGATGACAAAACTCCCAAAAAACACGGTGCCACTGTATATTACATTATAGGGTGTGGACTTAGTTATGATTAGAGGGTTGGTGAATTTCCCATCGATATCCTCTCAAACCCAAGTCATGGGAGGAAGGTGTTAGCTCATGTTCCCTTAGACCTGTGATGATGACTGTCTGGCATCAGTCAGAATCTTGGTCACGAGGAGTGAAACTTCACATGCATTCTATCAGAGTTAGTCAATATAGTTGATGCTCCAAGGCAGTCTAGCAGAGAAGGATAGGAACGAAGATGGAAGTAAGTTAGGTTGGAAGGATGAGTAGAAATAGTAGAGAGCATGGAGATCTGCCTCTATGATGGAATTTATTGTTTTTCCCTTCCTAAAAGAAATGTATATATGAATATTCATAATTACTTAACCAAACTACAATAGCTATTCAAATAAATTATTGAACTAGACAATTGTAATTAAAGGATTTCAAGAAACATTTGGATTGGGAGCCAGATAGGTTTCTCCAGCAGCTAGGTGGTTAGCCTGGCTTTTGGGCAAACGGTTTGGTCAAAGCATCAAGAAGAGTCAAGGAAAAGAACAAGAGAGGACAACCAGAGGTTGGGAATTTAGCATCAAACAGAGATATTTTTATGTACCATTCTCATGAACATGTGATGGTCATTTAAAATTATTAGCATGTTGTTCATAACTTTAAATTTCTATGTTCCTATGTTGAATAAAGAAATTACTTTATTGCCTATACGTCAAATTAATCTTAATTCTTGAAATTTACAAAAACAACTTTAGGGTTTGTTGCACCAGGGACCCTGTCATTACGGTAATGAGCCTGGCTTAAAAACTTGAACTGTGGACTACCCACCTACCCAATTTAGGAATGAATTTTCCCACCTGCAACTTAAACAAACTCTACCAATTTTGTAAAGGGTAATATATATATTCATATCTATATATATATATATATATATATATATATATATATATATATATATATTGGAAATCAACCCAGGCCCTGAAACCCTTTAATTTGATGAAAATATGAGCTCCAAGCTCCAACTCCACCTAGCCTACAAGCCAAAACATCTTTTTTTTTAGTTACACATATCTATATATAAATAATATGCCCATTTGAGTAGTATAACATTCTACTAATGGAAGTGTTAAATAAATTTTAATACTTATTTCAAATAAACAAAACTCATTGGAAATATACTTATATATATACATATTTCACGGGAATTTTCTAAAATATTTATAAATAAATCTATTGCTCAAGTAAACATATAAAAAATAGATATGTATCAAACCAAAGTTACCTTGAAATAATTCAGGAGAAGGATTGATCCCTTACGACTTCACTGATTGGGTTCTAATCTTTACACACCAAAACAATCCTTTTTAAATGACATAATTAAAATTATATATATTGACATCACTCATTCAATAGCTTTATATTTTGGGATGTTTTGAATGGAATCTCTAAACTATCTCCAACTATTAATATTTTCTTTGTCTAGTATTTTGATTCAGATCTTAAATGACTATGGTTGAGTTTTTAATTTGCATGCTTTAATTAACCATTTTGAGAAACCTAAGGAAAGAATGAGGAAAGAAGAGGAATTATAATAACCATATATACATATGCCGATCTGAAATGAATAATAGACAATAAACCATAACACACAGATTGATAAACGAAACCGGGTACAACTTTGGCCTTCACGCCTTCGGCCTTTTCTCCGTAGAGGCTTCCTTTATTTCAATTCAAATGCTCAAAAGTACATTTATGCAATTCCAAATGGATACAAGACTCGATCCGGTCTTGTTCTCCCCGATTCTAGAACTCTGCAAAAGAAAAACGGTCGAAACGGATCGTCTGAGCTCCAGAAATGTGATCCGATAGTGCTCTCCTCAAAGGCTTTCCCAGATCAAACTGACTTTTGGCTTGGCTTTTCCAAAGATAATCAGCCTGACTGATCAGCTCTTTGAAGTCTCAAACAGTCTCGGTTTATATAAATTTTGAAGTTGGTTTCCCAGCCCAACTTCCTCCAAGAATTTGGCTTCCAAAATGCTCAATATCCCCCAAAATGGAGAGAATCTATTAAAAATAGGCATAGTATTAATAAAAAAACCAATTTTTAATAACCAAAACCCACTTTATAACATAAATCAGTCATAAGCCCCCCCGAGCCTTGGGCACGCCCCTAGATTCTTGGTCATATACCTATATGGCCACGCTTCATGCTCTTAACGGTTTTATGCCCCTTATGTGTCGGTTCTTACCCCAAGTGGGTAATGGCATAGCCCCATATTTAACCGTCTAAATCCACGGGCGCCGTAATAGGATAGGCCCCCCGGTTTATTGCATTACATTGGGACCATCAAGTGGTATAACCTCCCACTCCATCGCCCCGTTCTATGGTCCGGTCGCATGTCACTGCAATGTCGAGTATTAGCTAAGCCCCGCCCTTTCCTCTACCAACCTTGTTTAAAAATAAATATAACCCACACCATTTACATAACAAGTAACATTCCATAGGGCTACAAAGTAGCCCACTCTCACTAGTCCCAGTCTCGAGGGGAGGTCGTGGGTTCACCGATGACACAATAAACTTTACATAAACCATTGAATATCATAGGCGCCACGTGGCACTGCGGATCTGCCATACGTGGCAATCTTTAACCACCAATCCATCACCCGGACATGTGTTAACCTCGTGATTCACCCACGCCGAATCTACTATACTACCACGATACCGCCTTCTTTGTCATATTTCCCTCAAACTGCCATGTCACCACCGATAACATTCGCCACGGTCACTCTTCCGGAGACACGGTCACTCGGATTGACCCAACCGGTGCTCAACCACCAAATCACCACTGCGGTCACCTTCCTCGTGCCACACCTATCGCCATTCGAGTCACTACATGTCACATGATGGAACCGCGACGTCAGTTTATAATGACCATACAAATTCGCGACAAAATACTAAGACATGGACTGTATGGATCAGAAGTCATCCCTTTTGCCCGGTTTGACTTTTCGAAAGCAACGGATATATTCTCCATACCTTATATTTCGCTTGAAAAGTAACATACCATTGTTAATCAAGAGACGGTGATGTGACGAATGACGTGAGGGTTTCGTCGTGATTCGGCACTTACTTTGAGCATTTTCGCCCTATCGTGCTCGGATCCGATTCTAGATCAAGATTGGAATCTAAACAATTTCGAAGAACTTCAACATCTCGTGAACTTGGAAATGAAACAAGTAATAAATGATGGTCTGAACAAAAATGATGTTTAAATCTTATATAATCAAGAGGTCTATACATATCTAGCACCTTCATTTTATAGTAATTTAATGGTGCAAATAATGGACTCTAATGGATTGTAATGAGAGCACATTCTTGCCACTAAGATAATGGATCAGAATTGACCTCCAGAATGAGAACAAAAAACACACGATCCATTGCCACCCCTGGATTTGTTTTAGCTGAATACCTAAATCCAACAAGATATGCATATTATGCAGTACATATTTTAGATCATTTCCATTAATTCCAAAAAAAACAAAATTGTGAGTACTATCCACTAAAACAATATAATTATATCCGAGTATTGTAAATTTGAGCGACAGAAAAAAAGGCTTTACGTGTTGGTAACAACGCACGCATGATTTTATTCAACCCACTGTGACATGTCTAACATCTTCATGCATTACTACATCGACATATAATAACTAATATTCACTGCTTCATTCATTATCATACCTGTAACATATACGAAATAGACATTCATATCAATTTAGGGTTTGACCGCTTAGCACGGTTCTTTTCTTAATGGATTCTTGGAGAGGATTCTTCATGATGAAGGTGAACGCAAACTTCTCAAACATATCGGGAGTCTCTCCATCCCGACAAGACCAATGAAATTCATGCACCATAAATACACAAATAAATAAATAAATAAAAAATTAATGGAATCCAGGACCAAACAAACTAGCGCCCATGGACCAGTGCCTAACATGAGTTAGCATAGAACCACAGCCTCAACAAACAATCCATAACCCAAGCACTCCACGCCAGTGCTCAAACCACGCGCGATCCACATGGAGGAGCATCCCAAGGGGGGCAAGGCAAGGTGCACTATGCGTCCAGTGCCCAACACACCAAACCAGCTCCCAGCACACCCGCCAAGCTGCAAGAGATGAGCTCAGCACGAACACCTACCATCAACATACAATGCAAGTTAGCATCCAAACGCCATTACAACACATAGGTCGAGAACAAGAGATGAACGCACAAGAACCAAACCAAGTCACAAGGAGGAAGAACCCACAAGAGCATAATGTGCTCAACAAGCCAACGACCAACACCAGAAACCAAACACCTGACAAACAAGGAGGAGAATCCATGAGAGAACGCCATGGAGGTCGACCGGGTAACCAAATACCTCTACATTAAAACAATGAGGAAAAGAGGAATTAGGGTTACCATGATAAAGGTTAGGGTTTATATAAGGGGATCTAGGGAAGGTGGGCACATGGAACCCATGCATGCCCACACTTTTTTTATTATTTTGATTTTTCTTTATATATTATTTAAATTATATATATATATATATATATATATATATATATATATATATATATATATATATTTATTATTATTTATTTTGCACGCTTAAATTTATTTAGTGTAAAAATAATTAATTTTTTTATTTACTCAGAAGTTTAATCTAAATTAAAGTTAATTAATGATTTTAGGTATTAATAAATTAGAATGGTTAATTAACTAAGTAAGTGATCAATGTTAATGATAAATTGTGATTAGAAATCACGCTAATTAGTTTTAAAACAAAAATTTTAAAGGACTTAGACTAGGAAAAACAGGAAGGAGGCAACATATGCAATAGGAGAGTAAGAATAGGAATTAGCGAGTATGACGCAAAGATAGCATAGCTACGAGGAGAGAGGGTCAATAGTTTCCTTAGGTAGTGACACCAAGCTTAGACACTTAACCCTAACCCAACCACCTCCTAAAGAGAGTAATGTCTATTTACGCATAAGCAAAAAAAATTACTAACCCTCGCTTTCTAGCTTCTGTTACGCCAAGAGGAACGCTCTGAACTCACCTCACAACTTTATTGCATGTTAAATCATACAAGATGGTTAGGACTCAAGGGAATTGAGGTAGAGGAGCATCGTTTTAGGCACCACCAACACTGCCAGCATTCATCGAACTAGCCTCCTTTACTCATTTTGAGGCCATAAATGAGGACTTTAAAGGCCGACAACCAACAGGATCAAGGGAGCTCCACCATCCTGAATGTGTAATCCCAAAAGCATCAAGGGGATTTAGGGAGGATCTCACCAAGACATCACTAGAGAAATGCGTAAGATCAAACTTTTGTAGTTTGTCGGGGGTCGCTCCAGTGAATGTGTGGAAGCATGGCTGGAAGGCATAACAAGGTGTTTTGACTTAAGGGACTATGGCATCCACCTCAAAGGTGAATATAATTATTTTTCTCGTTGAGAGATAGTTCCTGAACTAGTGGGCAACCGCCGGAAAGACAACGATTCACCCCTGACACCGTGATCTTGGGAAATTCGAGGAGAGGTTCCAAAGGAAACATCTACCAGCATACTAAGAGGAACAATAGGTGTAGGAACATTTAATTCTCTAGTACAGGGAAACCAGACCATAGAAGAATATGAGATTAGGTTTATGGAATTGGTCATATGTTTCATATATTAACAACGCACTCAAATGACAGGAATAACGCTTTGTCTATGGGTTGAACCTTCTAAGATAAAGGCTATGGTGTAGATGTGGAACTGCCTTCAGAGTGAAGCAGTTGAAATGCATGTTATGCTGAGGAACACATGAAATTAAATGAAGGTACGAGATCAACCTTTCCACAACATACTTTGGGGTTCAGGGGAAAGGCCCTGAGGAATTTTCTTAGGGGAGGGGGCTCAATGCCATCTCCATATGGTAACAGAGTCACACCAAGGATAATAGATACAGGGATTTCAACAGGGAAGTGAGTACCATCCTATCACCAATGACATTGTGTAGGTCCATGACCATGTCGTGATATTAAAGGGGTTCGAGAGGAAGGAACCTATTTTAGAGACAAATACGTAACAAAGCAAAGTGTGTTCAATCTCATAATCATACGTTGGGGATGTGGAGGACCCTATTACTAGCATGACTTCCCAGAGTTACAACTGTGATTTGTGCATAGATAATGAAAGGCCCCGATGGGAAGAGAAAGTGTCCACTAGATTTAATGAGGGTTAATAATCACTAGGCCGAATATCAATCCACGGTGGTGGAGTCATTAGGTATGCTGGAAATCATCACTAAGATCTTTATTTGATTCTCGTGTGTGATAGATAGTTTCCATTTCACCATCCTATTAGCACAGTGGGTTATGTTCTTACGAAAGCACAATGACTTTTAAACAAGTTGAGATGGCCCCAGGAAATCTCTGGGAAAAACAAGTGGTAGGGACCTAGTACTGATAATTGTATAGTAGATATGGGAGTGTGTACTACTAGTCTGAAGGTATATGTCATCAGCTCGAGGCATACGACCTAATCCTTGTAATGAATTGGTTAGAAGCTCATCAAGCTTTGTGATTTTTCACAAACAGGTGCTCTATTTATACTACAAAGGAAGGCTAGTGGAGATCTAGGGTGTACAGAGAAGGGTGTCATTACGCTTTATCCTTCAACTATGAAGGTTAAGTGGGATGCTTGAGGCAAGGGTGTCGACTATGTAGTGAAGTGGTGAATGAAAGGAAGGGACCCTCATTGATCAAGACTTTATTGTCTAATTAAGGATGTTTTTCCAATGAGTTACCAGGGTTACCCCATGACAGAGTTTGGATTTTACTATTGAGCCAAAACCCGGTGCAGAACCAATAACCAAGACTCCATATCGAATGATAGCTGCCATAACTTTTTGAGTTGTAGATGCAGTTGAAAGAGTTAATCGACTTAGGGCTAATAAGGCCCAGTTGTCTCACCTTTGGGGTGCACCGCACTTTTTGTAAAGAAGGATGAATCCTTACTTAATTTTGTATAGATTGCTAGGGACTTGAACCGGTATACAATTAAAAATATGGCCTAATGCCACTTAATAGATGATCTCTTCATCGATGAAAGGAGCAGAACATTCTCCAAGATTGATTTATGATTAGGGTACCACCAGTTATAGATTATGAAGGCTTATATCCCAAAAACTATCGTCAACTCCTGGCTTGGGCATTATGAGTTTGTCATGGTACCTTCGATTAACCAGTCATGCCAAAGATTCATGTGATTCAATGAATGGTCACATTTGGAAGTACTTAGACCATTTGTACAAGTCTTTCTAGATAGATGACACCCTCATCTATTCAAAGAATGAAAGAGAAAATGAGAAACACTTATGAGTGGTAAGGTCCGTCTAGAGAGAACAAGTTGTAGGGGAAGTTGTTGAAGTGTTCCTTCTTCCAAAAGAGATCCACTATTTCACGCCATGCCATCATTTCGGGTAAAGGAATCAGGACCCAAAAAAGGTAAAGGCTACAGGAGTAGCTGTACAAAAAATTTCCATGAGGTGAGAAGCTTCTATGGGTTAGCAAGTTATTATCGAATATTTTTGGAAGGATTCTCAAAAATAGCTTAAACCCATCACCACTTGGCAAGGGGTCAAGTATGAATGAAAAGAGAATGTGATAGTGCATTCATTGGAGCTATGAGACATTAACTAGTGCTTCACCACGAGTGCCAAATATGGAAAGGACTTCATAGTCTGCATGCATGCCTTGAAGCAAGGGTTGGGGGTCAGGCTAATGCAGATGGAGGAGTGATAGCTTATGTGTCAAGGAAGAAGAACACGAAGAGATTTACATTACTCATGATTTAGAGTTGGTAGTCAGATTAGCTCAAACTTTGGAGCAGAATTCATCTCAGGCTTGAAGTTTGAGCTCAAAATCCACCATCAAAGTTTAAAAACATCTATTCACTCAAAAGAGAGATCTCAATGCTAGGCAAAGGTGATGGAGTGAGTTTATGAGTGAGTATCATTTGTATTTCATACATCAAGGGAAGGGAAATGTGGTCACATATGCTCTAAGTAGGAGGCCAGCATGTCTTCTCCTTATAACACCTCTTAAAGGTTAATCCGAGGGAACGTGTGTTGATGCAACTCCAAGGAGATAACTAGAATAGTTGTTACTCAAACCTCCGAGTGGGAAGTGCTTAGATCTAGTATGAAGGATATAGTCTGGAAGCAAGAAGACTATTAAGATTCGTAGGAAGGATGTACATCCCTCGAAGATGGGGATATTTGAAGCATCATACCAAAGGAAGCCCATAGATCACTTTAATCATACTATCCTGGCGTGAAGAAGATGTATGCAAACATGATGAATCTTTTCTTCTAGGTAGGCATGAAGCACGACGTAGTCCATTTCCTATCAGCTAAGTGTCTTGAGTGTCAACAAGTGAAAGCCACCACCATCACTCTAGGCTCCTACAAACTTCAATACATGATGTTCCTATGTCCAAGTGGGAAGTCATCTCTATGGATTTTGTTGTGGGGTTGTCGCTCACATCTCATAGACACAATACCATTCTTGTGATAGTGGATAAGTTAACCAAGAGTGCTCATTTTATTCTAGTTAGAGACACTTATAATGTCATTGATGTGGCACGTGTGTTTGAAAGTGAGGTTATCCGTTTGCACGAGATATCTAAGAAGATCATTTCAGATAGGGACTCCAAGTTCACTTCTAGGTTTTGGAAAAGTTTGCAGTTAGCATTGGGGAGTTAGTTGAAATTAAGCGCAGCTTATCATCCTGAAACAAATGAGCAAACCGAGAGAGTAAATCAAGTCATGGAATACATTCTTAGGATTTATGTCATGGATAATCAAACCTAGTGGGAAAATTACCTACATTTGGTAGAGTTTGCCTACAATAACAATTTTCATAGCTCCATCGGAATGCCACCCTACAAAGCTCTATATGGAAGGCCATGCAGAACGTTGTTGAGTTGGGATAGGATACAAGACCAAGTAACAATTGGGCCAGAATTGATTCAAGAGATGGAAGAACAAGTGATTCAAATTAGGCAGAGACTAATGGAAGCACAAGATAGGCAGAAAAGTTATGCGGATGCACACAGGGCCGACCGAAGTTATGTAGTGGGAGACTAGGTTTTCATTTGTATCAAACCTAAAAAGAGTACCATGCGGTTTGGGAAGGAGACAAATTTATCACCTTAATTTATAGGACCATTCATAATCTAAGAGAAAATTGGACCCATTGCCTATCGTCTCGTACTGCCACCCCACTTGCATAAAACTCATAACGTTTTTCATGTATTTGTTTTACGTCATTATGTTGTTGATGAATCACATAAGCTAAATTGGAAGGAATTGTAGGTATCGAACATGGGAACTCTCATGGTAGAACCGTTATGCATATTGGATTGTAGAGTCTGACAACTCAGGAACCGTCTGGTAGACCAAGTTAAGGTCTAATGGGACAAGTATAGTCCAAGATCTGCTACTTGGGAAGACACTGAGACACAATGACGAGACTATCCCTCACCTTTTTGACCACCTCAAGAATATGTTTCTTGAAGGTTGGGTGTATGTAACACCACCTTTTGACTTAGACAGTCAGAATTATTTGAGGCCTACACACTTTTATTTTCTATTCACAAGCGAAACTATTAAATGATACACTTGAACTTTTTAAGACGTATGAATCTTTATGAATGTTTAAATGTATTTGGATAATGATGGATATGATGCGATATATTGTGAGAATGTAAATTTTATGAATGATTAAATGTTATTGATGATGATGGATATGATGCGATCTACTATGTGAATGTAAATTTTACAAATGTTTAAATGTTATTGATGATGATGGATATGGTGCGACATATTGTGTGAATGAGAATCCTATGAAGGTTTAAATGCTATTAGAATGATGTTGGATATGATGCAATCTATTTTGTAAATGATAATTTTATGAAGGGGTGTTGAAATTGAATTATGGTATATTATGAGATATATTTATAACTTGAAAACTTTGATGTTAAGTTGTTGGTACGCGAATACTGAATTAAAATTATGGTTGTATGCAATTACATGATGATAATGCATAGAAATGTATGAGTTTGTGTTACAGGCTAATCTGCAGGTTATGGGCTATGAAATAGCCAAGGGATAATAATGATGAAAGTGGATGACATGACCACTGGCCGAGAAACAATATGGTATGAATCTTTCTATGTGAAATTATATTGATTTAGATACATTGCTATGATATATGGACCAGTACAGGATTTCAGGAGATGAAACTGCCCAAAATTGAATAAATGATGACAAAACTCCCAGCAACATGGTGCCACTGTATATTCCATTGTAGGGTGTGGACCATACTTATGACTAGGAGGGGTGGAGGCAGTTCCCACCATATATCCTCTGAAACCTGAAGTCATGGGAGGAAGGTGTTAGCTCACGCTCCCCTAGATGTGTGATGATGACTGTCATTTGCCTGTTGGGTAAGCTTGGTCAAGATAGTGACACTTCTGCTTACATGTTCTATTTGGAGTCAGGTCAATATAGTTGATGCTCCAAGCTAGTCCAACAAAGGAAGGATAGGAATGAAGATGGAAGTAAGTTAGGGAGGAAGGATGAGTAGAAATTGTTGAGAGAGTATGGATATTTGTCTTATGGTGGAATTTATTGTTTTTCCCTTCTGAAAAGAAAATGTGTATATATGAATATTCATAATTATGTAACCAAACCACAGTTATCTAAATAAAATTGTTGAACTAGATAATTGTAATTAAAGGATTTCGCAAACAATTGATTGGTTTATTGTCTTCTATAAAAGAATAGTCTAGTTGATTGGATTGGATGCACACATGAATTATTATAAGGGTGATAGTTATTGATTATTAGTACATGCACGAGACTTGTATGTACTAGCTACACATGCATTTCTTCTACATGTACACTAGTATGCATGAGTTTTCTTGGCTTACTTACTAATAATGTCGGTTAATTGTTTTGAATGTGTGAACTATGTGTCTTTTCCCTGGTATCATAAAATACTTTAACTTCGGGACGAAGTTTCCTGAAGGGTGGGTGTATGTAACAACCCTAGTTAAATAGTTGCATAGGGTTTATCAAGTATAGTTAATTAGATAATTAATTGTCCTAGTGTGTATTAGTTAAATAACGATTATATATTAATAATATTATTTATTTATTTATTAATTGTTTAATATATGTTGATTAATTAACACACTTAAGGTTAGGGTAAAGAATTAAATGATTAATAACTTTAATTTACTTATTATAAAACTTTACGTATGAAGGGAAAGGGCATTGAATGGAGAGATAGGGTAGTAAATGGAGGGATAAGGTAATAA
The DNA here is from genome assembly GCA_010110895.2 of Picea sitchensis. NCBI lineage: Eukaryota > Viridiplantae > Streptophyta > Pinopsida > Pinales > Pinaceae > Picea > Picea sitchensis. Next base: position 48,595 of record SNQJ01S0034485.1, on the reverse strand, counting down.
ATGGATTGATAAGGTGGGTGGAATTAAATGAAGGAGGAGGCAGTGAATGGGGAGGAGATGACTAGGCAGAGGCCTTCGGGGAATCATTATGAAAATTTGGGAGACGAACATTAGGGGAAGAAAAAGGACTGTATTTTCTGAGGGATATTTTCTGGTTTTGAGTTTGGGTGAACGGTTGTAGGGGGAACCTGGTTGCTAGGAGTTTTGGGCTTGAGGGCCAGGAATCCTCATAGAATCCTGGAGCTAGGGAGCCAGATAGGCTACTCCTAGCTGGTTGGGTGGTTAGTCGGTTTTGGGCAAGGTTTGGTTAGAGCATCAAGTAGAATCTGGGAAGAGCAGCAGAGAGGACAACCAGAGGTCAGGAATTTAGCATTAGACAGAGATATTTTTGTGTACGCATTCTCATGAACATGTGATGGTTATTTAAAATTATTAGCATGTTGTTCATAAATTCAAATTTCTGTTGCTTATATGTTGAATAAAGAAACTACTTATTGTTTATACGTCGAAATAATCTTAATTGTTTAAATTTATATCAAAATTTTAGGGCTTTGTTAAATTAGGACCCTACACTAGTTGTCTTTGTTGTAAATCTATGGACCATGAAGTTCTAGATTTCCCTAGAATGATTGCTAAGGTTGAAAGAATGAATATGAGACAAGAAAAACCTAAGGAAGTCTAAGAAACTAAGACCACGATAGAACCCCAAAAAGAATTAGAGACTATATTACTACAAATGAAAGAAACCCTGAATGATCACGGAGATAAAATCTCAAAGAGATCTTCAAAGAAAAAGAGTGCATAGAAACAAGAATATGAGACTTTCACATAGACTATGTTCTGGATGAGGAAACACAGGTGAATATCATGACAAAAAGAAACTGAGAAATTTTAGGAAAGACTGTTATGATTCCTTCATTAGGAGGAATAGGATTATTTAGAGGAAAGTTGATAACCCTATGTGGAAGACTTACCCAGACATCTATGAGTGCTCATGGAAATTCAATAGAGGAAGAATTTGAGGTTGTTAAATTTATTGAGAACAACACCCCATTTTCTATGTTGCTAGGAAAAACCTGGATTGAGGAAGATCAGATGCGAAGGAAACAAGAAGAGGAAAACCTAGAATAGAAAAAGAAAGAATTAATAGATTTCATGACTAGGAGAATAACAAACTTGATAACAGAATAGGAGAACAAATCGAAGCTGCTAAGGAGAAAGGATATGGATGATGAAGATGAAAGAACAGAGACAGACTTGAAGAAGCCATCCACACAGGAAAGCAGAGCACCTACCCCAGAAAGAAAAGAAGTATTACACTCGAACCCTATGAAAGACCATCAATAGTGCGAAGTTACTATGCCAAGAGGAGATAAGAATCAGAATGGAAAAAGGAATATCGAGACTGAAATCACATGGAAGAAGGCTAGAAAGCTCAGCAAGAAGATAGCAAAGTTAGAAAAATTACAAGAAGCTCCAAAAAGAACTTCGCAGAAGGAAGGTTTCCAGAGTTTGAACTTCGCTATCATATCAGAGCAACTCAGATTGGAACTTCTCCATGGTGGATAAATATGACCATTGGAGGCATTATGACCATTCAATCAATGCTCCCGAATGGTTAGGAAAGCAGTTATGGCCCGAAAATTTGCCATTGGACCATTGGGACCACACCATAATAGATGGAATTGCATTGAATAAGGCTTTGCGACCCGTTGAAAGAAATTGTTACGTTGTTATATATTTATCCCATCGAGCATTGCACAGAGAACACTTTTTCCAATTGTGGTTATCCGAGCCCAGAGAAAACTAGTTGATTTCGCGTAGTGATCATTGAGACCTCTCCATCCATTATGTTGCATTGAGTATTTGTTCATCAACCTAAGATATCTCATCTCAAGTGTGCATGTTGGATGACATTAGCACAGTATAAAATTCAGTAGAGGAAATTCTAATTGATCTAATGGCTGAGAAGGTAATGTTTGTAAGAGTTCAAGCTTCATTGACGAGAGGAGTGCAAGCCTCTCCATTGACTTCTCGTGGATATGGACCATCTCGCGCTGCGGCCGAGGAAAGATCCAAGCATCGAGATGACATAGTGAATGCGAAGTTAATACCATCCATCCTACCCAACTACATCCCACCCCTGGCCTGTGTGGTGAGTCGTGACAGTGTCCCGAGGGAATTTGACTACACAGTCATCACTGCGTACCTCCCAAAGGGAATACAAGCAATCAAACCACAGTTGGAGAGGATTCCAACCTTGAAGATCAATGACTATAATCTGGGATACTGCAAGAGCTATGGCATGCTCGCACCTCACAAGTACTTGACCAATACCAAGGGGAAGAAGCTGAAGATCATCCCCCAGCCATGGACCATGGACATCGCGAGGTCCACTATCTTGAACGTGATGAAGATACCACATTTTGGAAGACACCAAGAGGTTAACGTGTGCGTTAAGCTCCTACTTTTGTTCTTCCATGGTGTTTATCTGTGGTTGGGTAGGCATATCACTGTCAATCCAATGTTGATCCATAGGATCACTAGATTGAGCATGCAGGGACCTGAACTACAAGACTTTTTTACCCAGGGAAGGCTGCAAACCACACCCTGACACAGAGGATTAAAGACACCTATGACAATGTAGAGAAGGGGAGGTGATGCTACAAGGTAGATTCCATTCAAAATGTCACAGTGTGCCTTGCTTCCAAGTTGATTTTTGGTAAGCTAGTCTGATAGAACAGACCCACGTAGGTCACGGGGATTGTCATTAGCCTCGCTGGAAAATGTGTGGAAGGACTCCAGATGAACTGGGCTAGTTACTTAGTCAACCAATTAGAATTGGATTGTCGTGAAGCTTAGGATCAGAGCTATGAGTTCCATTTTAGTTGGATGTTGATCCTCATCACATTTACTACTTGGGATATGCCATAAGGTGTGACCTTCCCTAACATTGAGTTGTTCCAGCCACTAGATGCGAAGTTCACCACACTCTGGTATTCGAGCGATATGGGGAAGCAATGGTAGTCAAATGCAGTATTCCATACATACTACCTGTAGCTAAATAGGGATATTGAGTCTTTCCGTCATATGATGTCGAACACCCTGGATAGGTTTAGGCCCCTTATGAAGTTTTGTGTAGATGGGCATTTCATTTATATTACTATGCATGTAGATGAAAGTAAAGAAGAGCGTCAGTCCTATTACAAGCTCTACTACAAGCTCATAGAGGAGGACCTGGAAGAAATCACTAAGGAATGTCTCACAAAGTTCCTTATACCAGTTGATCAGAAAGAACTGTCTGACCCCAACCTCATTAGAAGTCCGATGGTTACTCGCGAAGAGTATGATGCACCAAGAAGTAGAAAGAAGAAAAAGAAGATGTACATGAAATACACAACACATCAGAAGAAACTGCATCAGATTCAACTAGCAGAGGAGGAGGTGACGAAGTGGACAAAAGAGAGAAAGAAGGGGAAGAAGACAAGCAGAAGTAGGGTGAAGTAACATTGCCTAGGAACCCCCTTGAAGAGGCAGAGACATCTAAGAAAATAAAGGTTTCCCCCACAAAACCTACATCACGGAAGAATTCCAAAGCTAGTAAGACCAAGCTACAGACTGTGCTCATGCTTGATGACTTAGACTTCATTATTGCAGATGTATCAGATGCCTCAGAAGATATTTTGTAGAAAAATGAAGCCAATAAAGAGACCATGTATTGAAGAATTGAAGCAGAACTGTGAGGTGTACAACAATCCCTTCACTCTAGCCACGCAGTGTCCAGTGTGCCCCTCCCATCAGATGAAATAGAGTTGAGATATGAGCCTACCCAACTCCACAGAATAGTTGATGCGACCAAAGCTCGCATGCGTCGTGCACAGGAAGAAACAAAACATGCCACAGTGGCCCTGAAGCAAGCATAAGAGGAAGTGATAGAGCAATGTTGAGTTGCGCAGTAGGAGAAGGATGACCTCCAAACCAATTTGGAAGAGGATAGAGCACAAATCCAACTGGAGAAAGAACAGTTTCTCGTAGAGTAGGTTGGATTTAAGGAAGTAGTCTGCAGAGCACTTCGCTCTATGACAGGCTTAGAGAAAATGGAGGAAGACCCAATGGAGAATCAAGTGGTGAAGCTTGTTGAAGCCATTCAATAGCTTCAATGGAGAGTCACAGAAATAGAGCTACAAACAGTGCCAATCACTCCGTAGGAAGTGCGAGACCAAAGAGAAGCAACCTCCTGGAGCGAAGTTGAGAGAATCAAAGCATTAGCTTTGGAATGTAAACAAATTAGTAGTAGAAGTGTGCAAACTTATGAGTGACTTACTGAGGACCTTGAAATGAAGACACTGAAGTCACCACTCCAGGAGACAAAGTAGCAAGCAACAACAATACAGGCATAGTTGATACTCCTATCAGCAGTTGAGAGGATGAAAATATCCCAAGAATAGTGCACCGCTCAACAACAGGTCCATGCCATACAAAGAAAAGTCATGGAAGTAACTCAGAAGCTCCATCCAGTCTAGGATGAAGATTTCCAACTATTTGAGGAGATTAAAGGATGAGGATAAGAACTAGAACAAGTAGTCACCATAGTAGAACAATGCTTCGAAGGACCTATGAACAAGGCAATTATTCAAGAGTTCGTCGAGAAAGAGACCCTGGCAAAGCAGTAGGTCAAAGCAGCTCGAGCCAAGCTTGAGGATTTTGAGGCAGAGCTGCCCAGATCAGAGTGACTTGGGACGAGTCATAGGTGAGTGTTGGGGGCTTGTTGGCACTTGACCAAGTTTTGGAGATCCTTGGTCATGTTTGGCCTCTTTTGGGGCTTCAACAGGTTGTTTGAAGGTGGAGCGCAAGTTGAAATGAAGATCACGGGATATCGTCTCCTTATTTAGGGATTTTTAGGTTTTGGGCTTATGTAATGGGTATGGGGATGCCATCCCATGGGTTTACCCATGTTTTAGGCCCATTTTGTAATGTATAAATAGAAATCTAGGCGATGTAAGTATGGAGCTAGTGAAGTCTAATGTAAGATAAGTGCAAATGGTTATGATTCTTTGTGCATGTTGTGTTGATAACCTGCAGAGCTAAGTGAAAGTGATTGTAAGAATCTTATGTGCAGATTGTAGGAAGGCTTTGTGCTTGAACCTAGCTTGGGGAAGGAGGATCTAGTGAGGTGTGCGTAGATCTCCTGTCCTATGCAGAGTGGGTTCTGTGGCTTTTTTCATGTAAGAATATTGACATAGGATAATAAAGAGAAGAAGAGTTGGTGGATGTAGCCCTAGGCTGGGGGTGAACCACGTATATCCTGTGTTATGGTTTCTTTGTGATTTATGGTTGCTACATTATTCATGAGATTTATGCTTAGTGTAATAATATATCCTTAGATGAATATGATATGATAACTTAGTACTGAGTAATATGAATGAGTGCTATATCTTATCTCTTTCCTTATGCTAAGTGATTAGATGTGTTATATCTAGGTGAATACTCTCTCTACAAAAACGTGAATCTGTAAAACTCGTCCCCCCTACCATACAAATTTCCTCTCTTTCTCTTGCTTTCTTGACTTGCAATCTTCCCCAAGATGATTGTACTCATCCCCCATTCTCTCAATAACTATGGGACATGACTCTCACACCAACCCTCTTACATGAATTCAATGATTGGGCTCTAGAACACTCAACAACTATTGGAAGGTTCATGGCAAGAATAATTTAGAGATAAATAGGAAATGGGTTTTGGTTTAATAGATTTGGGTAAATATCCCCCTTGGACCCTTACCCTCTCTTGTGGATACTTATCCCCCAATATCTGTCCATGTCCTTATGAAACTGGTGATATATATTATTCATTATATTTCAATTTACATTGTTTACATATTGGCTTTCGGCCATACATCACATTTATAGTATACATTTCTTGGCTCTTCGACCACATGTTATATTTACAATACACATCGCTAGTTTGGGGGTTTGAAAATGGGGATGTTACAGTCTTCATTATGGACTTATGCCCATTGCATATCGAAGACCATCCGACGCGAAATCTGGACTTTCAATCAACCAAACAATCGTAATTATTCAAGCATATAATCATTTCATTATAGTATTTAAAACAACCATAAATCATTTCAAACATAACTTACAAATTTCATGAATGCAACATAAATATTCTAACCATATTTTCACACCATAGGTTTCTTCCCTTTCCATACCCCATCGGTATTATTGAAGCACATGCATTCAACCATGAATACTTTATTTAAAAATATAAAATATGTCTGAAGGAATACTTATCCAATTCCTTCATATCACATGCTAGTATTAGTTTGAATACCTGTGCATTTTCCTTCAACATCTCTTGATGTTACATGATCAATTGATGCCTTATGGATTCCCACATGATCCCTTAATCAACTATCTCGAAAATCATCTCTTTTTTTTATCCTTTGCACGAGGTTGTCTATCATTCTTCACAACAACAAGAAAACCATTTATAGATACTACTATTGATTGAACACGTGGAATGTGATGAAAATTCTTACTCTCTTGAATATCAATGAATCCTTCACATTTTCCAAGATTTTTCTGCAATGGTTCCATAAAATTTACAAATAGATTGAATAGGGCTTACCCATTACCTTCTCTTGCTTACTGATCTATGCTCCCACCTTAATTGATGTTTGTGTGCTTTCACATGCATGATTGATTTTTGCAATACATTCACTTGATTTAATGGAACTTCCTATAGAATGAGATATCCCCTACAACCCCTTGTTAGAATTTATTGTTTCTTTAGATTTTCTAAATATTCCTGATGATTGTATTTTCCCAATACTGATGATATGAGAAGAAACAACTCCTAGATTTTTCTTCATATAAATAAATATACTAATAAGTCTCCCTTTCTAGCTCAACCCTTCTTTGTTGATTCACCTATGTTCCCCTACACATCATCAATAGAATATTTAAAAGGATTCTCATTGTCACATACCCACTACCTAAATCATATTTTTTTGGTCTTCTACCGGACCAGAACCCCTAATTATCCATGGAGGCCCAGCGTAAGCTGGCTCTTTCTCTCTCCTTATCCGTTCCCATGTGATCGCGGATCATGTTTACGGTTCAATTTGAACGCAGTGCCTATTTGTATTTCACACCTCAGCGCTACAGTAATGTCTAAACGTTCGACTCTGCAACCGTCGAACCCCGACAGGGCTAGCGACTAACCAATGGGTATGAATCCCTACACGGTCATCAAATGGCCAATAGGAACAAATCTCAACAGGGGTAGAGGACCGCCAGTGAGAATAGGCCCGGTTGCGCGGTTAAGTGGAATACAGGTGGCAAAAAGGGAAACTCGACATGACAGGAGGGGGGCCCCACTTCACATGGCACACTATTCTGGACCCCCCCCCATTAAATATAGAATCGCAAGGGGGGTCCGAAATCCACTTGAGCACCGTTGATCATGATGAGTTAATCTCGACCGTTCGAGAGTTGTGTGTCCAATTTCGGACCCCCCCCATTAAAGGAAGAATGGAAAGGGGGCTCTGGAATGAATCCTCAGCCATATATCTGAGTGGGTGGACTCTGGCCATCCATATCTGCTTGCTACTTACCTTTATGCGTATTCGCGCCCCAGCATAAAGCTGGCATCTCTACCTCACATCAGACGATCATCCCAGACCCAGGATCCTCTGAGAGGATCTTGACCATTCATCAGAGCTTGCCCACATGCTAACATCTTGAGGTTTACAAGTCTGGAATTCAAGGATTGAGAGCACGTGGAAACATGTCCCTTTGGTATCCCGAATGTCGAAACACCGAAGTGTTGAACGAACCTCAATCAGAGATTAGCCCCTTGGGTTAAGCATTGGTCGATATGACCTCTTCCCATATGACCATAACCTCTCTTTGGTCAGGATTTTTAAAGGAGAGAGCCCAATCTATTGTCAACAGGACTCCCAAATCCCCAATTCCCAATTTCCTAAAATAGTTAATCTCTCGACACGTCACCTCCTTAAATCGGGCGGCCCACAACTACTCCGGGGTTTCCACCTTGGAGATTCTCGATCCCTTGTCACTAGGAATCCTGATTTTGTGATCCCCGATTTCTTGTAATGGGAGATCTTACGACACATGGCCTCCGTTAATCGAATGGCTCAGGTCTATCCTAGGATTTCCACTATGGAAAGTCCCAATCTCTTGTCAACAGGGATCCCGATTTCGTTATCCCCAATTTCTCATAATGAGAGATCTTACGACATGTGGCCTCCATCAATCGGATGGCTTAGGTCTATCGTAGGGTTTCCATAATGGAAAGTACCGATCTCTTGTCAACATGGATCCCGATCCTGTAATTCCCGATTCACGGGGGTTTTAAACCCTCGAGTAACACCGGATAGATCCAACGACTATCGGGTTTTTCAGCCGAGATCTGATGGCTCATAATGGTTCTTACCCATGCCTTCTCCCATGACTCCCTGGGTGTGGAAAAGATCCACGGTCCAAATACTCTCATGAACCTTGGGGATCTACGGTCCTAAACTATTTGCTACCCATGAAGACATAGGAAAACAAAGTAGTAAGGAATTTAATTCCCTACTTTCTCCTACCAATCTAACGGTCGTGGGTGACCACAAATTCCCTGACGAAATCTCGTCCGTTGGTCAACACCTATCAGGGACAAGGTATTTAACTTTCCAGCTTCCTCTTACCAAATCTAACGGTCATGAGTGACCACAGATTTCTTGATGGGATCTCATCCATTGATTCATTACTTCATCCTTAAGCTATCATCTCGGTTTAAAAGAGGATCGTTCCTCCTTGTGCAAGGTTACTAAGGCCTTATGCCTTCACAACCGCCTTCCCGATTCTTGATGGGTTTTTCAAGGAAGGTATTTCTATGGGGAGATTTACTCAGGGTACTACCTGAGGTATGTAAGGATGTTGTCCTCCCAAGAACCAGACGTGAAGTCTGAATTTGATCAGTACACACACAAATAACGAATTCATGAAGACATAAATCATACGTAGTCTTTCCATATGAATATACAACTACTAGTACTGATAAAAAACACCATACAGTCATTCTTATAATGAAATCATTCACATTTTCACAACTTATGAGCATAATTAATCAAAATAAGCACACACACATATATATATATATATATATATATCAATATGCCAGAGGAAAAACACTTATCAGAGATAACACCAGGGTCAAGAAACTACTGAGAGGGGTGCTCGTTTCCACCCAACCGTAGGCTTAGCGACTCCCAGCGGATTTACCACTAGCCACCCCCGAGATGAGACCACGATGTTGTGATACTGTGTCTCCATTTTCCAGTGACCAGGAGCGAAGGTTGCAATCCTTCCTCTCTACTATCACTCACTCTTCATATTGCCAGAGTTCTTCCCTTGCGTCTTCCCCCGCAATCACTTCTACCCCACACCTTATCCTCTTGCGAGGTTGCGTGTGGCGCGATTACCCTCGCGTTGATCAGGCCTGACGGCTCTACGGATGGGAGTTTCACCTCCCATCCCTCATTAAACCATATACCTACTAGCCTGCAAGACAATTAATTTAGGGCCAGCGAGCCTCTTTTGGTTCTCCGGTCCAGTGGAGTCCAAATACGGTATTAATTCTCGGTGGAAGTTAATGCCACCTTTTCAGGTGCCTTCCATCACCATCGTGGTCTCTTTTTCTGCACATCCCCTCTCAGCAGTCCTACAATAAATTCAAAATGTTATTTACATTCATTGACCTTTTCCTCAAGGTCCATTTACATCACATATTTACATTTATGAGTTTGCCATAGTTCTTGGCCAGTCCAGTTATTTTTACAAACTAGGGGAAACAGGGTGTTACAATTCCCTCCCCCTTAAAAAGGAAGATCATCCTCGATGTTCTTATCTACTAACATGAATTCCATGCACAAAAGTAAACAAAATTGGATATGCTTGTCTCATGGCATCCTCCATTTCCCATGTAGCCTCATCTGGGCCAAAATGTTTCCACTACACCTTGACCTGTGCAATGGTTCGGTTTTGGAGCGGGGTTTCCTTTATGTCCAATATGCATTGGGGTTCTAGTAGAAATTCTCCCTCCGGTTCCACCTGGATCACAG
>SNQJ01S0034485.1:26066-38410 GCA_010110895.2 Picea sitchensis | reverse complement strand
TCAATAATGAAACATGGAAAACATTATGTGCTTTTACTGTGGGAGGAAGTGCTAGCCGATAGGCTACAGGTCCCACTCTATCTAGAACCTCAAAGGGTCCATAATATCGGGGTACCAACTTGGCACAAGCTCCCATTTTCAGGGAACTCCTTCTAGGCTTAATTCTGAGATATACATGCTCTCCCATTTTGAACTCTCTTGGAGTTCTCTTTTGATCATCATAACTTTTCTTTCAGTTTTGAGCAACCTTCATACTTTGTTTTATCTGAGTCACTTGCTGTTCCATTTCTTTCAACATGTCAGGTCCAAAAGAAATCTTATTTACAGGATTACTCCAGCTGACTGGAGTATTACACTGTCTACCATAGAGGACCTCGAAGGGACTCATCTTTAAGGATGCTTGATAGTCGTTGTTGTAGGCAAATTCTACCAATGGCAGGTAGTCTTCCCATTTCTTGGGTTGATGCATTACATGCATCCTTAACATATCCTCTAATATCTTATTCACTCTTTTTGTCTGTCCGTCGATTTGAGGGTGATAGGTGGTGCTGAACAACAATTTGGTCTCCAAACGAACCATCAGTGATTTCCAAAAATTGGAAGTGAATTTTTTTTTGTGTCTCTGTCAGACACTATCTCTTTCGGCATACTGTGCTATCTGAACACCTCTTTCATGAATATCTGGGTGATATCTATGACCAAGGATGATTTTAGGGGCTAAATTTCGCTCATGGGCTAATTTTCCATGGTTTTTCCAAAGACCAGATTCGCTATTTTAAAAATGATTCGCCCAAATTCTATAGAATAAAATTATCTTACCTTCAAAATCGCCAAAAGTTTATAAAATCTATATAAAATACTTAGAAATTTGAATATTTTTACAGAAATATCGTCGAACATTTATAGTTGACATATGAAGGATTAGTAAGATTCGCCACGGTTTCTACATTTTAAAATAAATTTTCATCCTTAAAATCATCCCTGTATCTATCGCCTTGTAGGTTGATTTGACAGGGATGAAATGAGCATACTTGCTCAGATTATCCACCACCACCATAATGGCATCATTCTGTTTGGATAAAGTTGGTAATCTAGTGATAAAATCCATGGAGATGGTTTCCCATTTCCATTCCAGGATGGGTAAAGGGTGTAATAGTCCTGTTGGGTGTCGATGTTCTGCTTTAACCTATTGGCACTCTATGCATTGGGCCAAATATTTGTCTATGTATTTCTTCAATCTAGGCCAATAAAATTGTTTCCGGGTGCCAGTGATCATTTTCTGGTATCCTGGGTGACCAGTGTAGGGTCTTTTATGTATTTCATCCATGATGAACCTCTTCAAGTCATCACGATTTGGAATATACATTCTATCTCTGTAGGTGAGAAGACCTCCTTTGGTCATCTGGTAGCCTTCATACTTTACTTCAGAGGTTTCTTGCTATAGGTACAGGGTCACAGTTTGAACGAAAGGATCTGTCTCTTGTGCATTTCTGACTCTGTTATTGACATCTGTCTCACAGGTACTCACCGCTACCAGGTGAATTGTTTTCATGCTTCTGCTAAGGGCATCAGCCACCCTATTTTCCTTCCCTTTGATGTGTTTGATTTAAAAATAAAATTCGCTAAGGAGGGTCATCCATCTAGATTTTTTAGCATTGAGCTTTGGTTGGTCAAACAAATACCATAATCCACAATGATCTATCATATGTAAAAATTTCCTTCCCAAGAGGTAATGCCTCCACATTTTCAAGGCATGCACTATGGCAGCCAGTTCTAGATCATGAGTCACATAGTTGACTTCATGCTCATTCAATTTTTCAGGATTCATAGCAGATCACCTTTCCTTCCTACATAAGGACTCCTCCGAGCCCTTCCTTACAGGCATCTGTGCACACAAGGAAGTCATCTTCTGGGTTAGTGATTTTCAACACTGGTGCATGGGTTAGTAGATGTTTCAAGGTTTGAAATCTTTCTTCACATTGTTGTGTCCATAGGACTTTTTTCCCCTTCTTCTGGAGGGTAGTGATTGGACAACCAATCTTGGAGAAATCTTTTATAAATCCCCTATAGTATCCCACCAATCCCATAAAAGATCTGATGCCTGAAACATCCTTTGGGGTAGGCCATTCCATGATAGACCTGATCTTGTCAGGATCTACTGCTACCCCTTCCTCGGACATAACATGTCCCAAGTAATGTATTTTCTTCTGAAAGAAGTCACATTTTCTAAATTTAGCATAGAGTTGATGCTCTCTTAGCACTTGCAACACAAGTCTAAGGTGCTCTTCATGTTCTTTTCTATTCTTAGAGTAGATTCATATGTCATCAATGAAAACTAGTACAAATTTATCTAAAAATTTACTGAGTACATTGTTCATTAAGCACATGAAAGTGGCAGGGGCATTGGTTAACCCAAATGGCACTACCACAAACTCANCATGCCAACATGTCACTTATGAGAATTGAACCCATGTGTAGAGGACAACAAACAATTCTCCCAACCATCCGATCTATGAAACTTGGACATAACATCCTTTTATACTAGTCATTGAATGCTCTATCATTTGTAGGTTGTCATGATCCTTCTATTGATCGATCAATCTTTGCATGCATTCTTTTTTGGCCACCCATTTCCAATATCAATTGGCTATGATTGATGCCTTTATTTATTTACACGAAAACTACCGCTAAGCCTAAAACCAACTATGCTTCACACTTCTGCATTTAAGTCCACATAATTGATGATGATGATGTTTGTTAGTGTACACTTAGATCAACTTTGATCGCACTAACTTCTTAGAACTATGATTTTTTATTGAGATCTAAATTAACATTATATTAAGAAATAGACTAGCTGCTTTGTAGCTATTTCCCTTGTTTATATTCAATCCCATGCCCTTCAAACAAAATATCAACCCATTATTACAATTCTAATGATATACATTACACTCTAACATATTTACCTTTGTATTAAGGGCATTGCGAAGCAATATCAATACTATCTAGTGGTTCCAAAACTAAATGTAATCACATTGCATCATCCATTACTGCAAGAATAACAATAGAAAGATGCACTTATAGGCAATACATTTGTTGGGGAAAACAAAATTGTTATAAAGAAAATGCCAAAAACTTCATAGATTCATGGTTGGGGATGGGTATAGTTTTGACATGAGAGAAATAGGAAAAGGAGACACAAAAGCAGTAGTTTATTGCTCCATAACTAAATAAGAAATCACACAAAAATCCTGAGAAGGGGATGTGCCATATGACATTCCTTCTTTAACACTCTCAACTCTCACATGCATAATTTCTCCTTTTGTAATTGTTGGAACATCAAGCTTGATGGTTCTTCACACATCTCATGGGTTTAGTCGCTCGAGCGATCGACCTACATCTGGATAATGTTGGTCAGGTGATCGACCAACACACTACATCAATAGGTCGAGTAGTTGACATGCCTGTTGGTCGGACAGTTGACCAATAGTCGTAGATAGTTGGGCGGTAGATCGACCAACCCAACAATCGACTACAAGTTGGACACATAGGTGGTCGGATCAGGAATCCTTGTCGAGCCGAATCAACAACATAAATTTGACGGAGTTAACCTTAACAACCAACAGTTACATATGGACAAGATCTTTCAGATTCTATGGAAGTTGGTTAGATCCTGAGCCTACAAATAGCACACCCCTTGGGTCATTATCATCAAGCAATGCAAACACAAGATCATGCTAATCAATATGTGCAACTCTGCTTAAGTGTTGTAACAATCTCTTTAGACACCACCCTCTGTCTTTGATTTTTTTTTGTTCCTCTTCTATTATTTGCAGTGTTGTGTTTTATGTTTCATGTCACGTTCCACCCTATTCCCCAACATGGTATTAGAGCTGATGGTTTAAAACCTTGATCTGTTATATGCAAACCTTGTTGAGCTAGATTTTTTGTGTGATTGACTCTGGGCCGGTTGTTTGCTGATTAGAACTTATTGAAATAGACCGGTTTCTGTCTAGATATTGAAGATGGCTTTGAAGATTGATCATGTTGTTCTGAATGGATCAAATAATGTAGCATGTGAACCATATATGGAAACCCTACTGAAGAGAAAAGGACTTTGGTAGTACATGAAGATTGCGATTCTAGATCCAATAGACGATCATGCAAAGTTCATTGTTGATGGTAAGAAGGATGAGGCTGTAGGGGTCATCACGACCTACATCTTGTAGGAGATTCAATTTCACCTCAATGGAATCAACTACCCTCATCAAGTCTGGAGGAAACTAAAGTAGTTTTTCGTCTGAGTTGATGAGAGCCACATCATGCAGTTGGAGAAAGAGTTGATCTCTCTCGATCCTCATTCTTTTTGACAAAATGGAGGACTATTTGGTGCATGTCAAAGAACTCCAGTTGAAATTGGGTGAATGTGGAAAGAACTATCAGAAGAAAGATGGACAACTCATTGAGATGGTCCCGATGAACTTGAGAACACGATTCGACGTGTTCGTGTCGACATTTTGCACCAACTGGAAAGCACATAAGGAAGATGGTAATGATTATATCTTTGAAGCTTTCTGTGGTCTTTTGATTACTGATAAACACAAACAGCTTGAAGAAGGCAAGCTTGGTGGTAAACACCAGGCCCACTTGCTCAAGGGAAAGAGAAAGATGGATCCCAGGGATAGAGTACAGTTTGATGCCTTTGCACAGAAACCTGCATACCACGACTAGAAACCTAAAGGGCAGACAACTGCACCTCGTGAAGTTGAAAGAAGAAGACATGTCAGTACCATGGAAAGACTAGACACGTGGAGAAAGTCTGCTATAAGAAGCAAAATGATTTAGAGGAGAAGGTTAAATGCCTTGAAGGAGATGTGTTCATTGTACATCGATCCACTGATAATTTCACCTTCCAAGTCGAAACTTCTCAGGCCTTGTTGTCTCATTGTACACAAAACAAATGGGTAATCGACTCTAGGTGCACTCATCACATGGCTAAGGATGCCTCCTTGTTCACGTGGTTGGTTGAAGTTAAGGAGAGGAAAATCCATGTTGCTGATGATTTTGCTTTGGATGTTGCTAGTCAGGGTGTTTTTTCCTGTCAACATGGGAAGATTGTCGACATCTATCATGTTCCAAATATTAGTGCCAATCTATTGTCTGTTTCTCAGTTAACATAGATAGGTAAGATTATGGAATTTTGGCCAAATCAATTCTATGTTCGTGATTTGAAGAAAGGTAAGTTGATTGTTACCGGTGGGATTCTCGACCAGACAAACAATTTGTATAAATTCAATGACACGACTTGACCTAACACCGAACCTGCTACCACCAAATCTACCCCATAAATTCTTTTAAACCTTCACCAAAATTGTGCAAACTTCGCCAAAGCTCCCGTCACCTCAATCTCGATCCAGTGTATTTTGCGAGAGATCTTCATCTTTTTGTAGCAAAAATCAACGAACTTGCAAAAGAACTCACTGCAGGAAGTTTAAACTTTGAGTAGCGAAATGGGTGGATTTTCAAAGGAACTCGCTGCGGGAAGTATTATTTTTATTTAGCATTATATTTAAATAATAAGTTTTAATATTTGTTTTGACAAAATGTGGGGTCTCGTATTCGATCATGTCTTTATTTCAAATCTACACTCCAAGTCAACACCAAGTTCATCAATAAGTACATCACCAAACTTCAAAGTGTGTTGGGTGAAAGCATCCACGATGGAACTAAGGGAGAGTCCACTGAATTTTATAACCAATTTCTGCAGGCACTACTAAAAATAGATTTCAAAATCAGATGTCAGCCACAAAAACACTACCAAAATTTCTGTACATGACTGTTTTAGAGGTCAACTTCCAGTGCGTTTTTCTGACCAAACGAAGACGAATTTTAAAAATCTAAAACATGGGTTTTTTTCCAGAACGGGCCCAATTAGGTTCCAGGTGTGTAGTTTCTCGGAATAGTGAACGGTTTAGGATCTGTGGGCAGATCTTTGAAACATATTTTTCCTAATTTCACCATTTTCAATTTCCTAAAAAATGCCTAGTCAACGAAGCTTCCACCTCATCAATTCGACATGGAGATCAGATCTATTCTCCTAATTGATCATTTGAGCCAGCTATGCAAAGATGTATTAAGGCTTCTTCAAACTTCCTTATCTTCAAAGATCAGTTCCATATTTGATTAAAGCAAATCCAATATTTCCATGCAACAAATTAATATTCGGATCCATATTTCCAAGCAATTGAAACAACATTTGAAGATTATAAAAGTAGAAGAGATAAATAGAGAAAGAGGGATCTTCCTTTGGAGAAGGAAGCCAAGGGGTTCAAGAAGGTAAGCTCTGTTTTATTTGTATGGGACTGGGATGTATTTTATTGTAATTTTCCATTATAAGAGTTCCATGAGAATCTAATTACTAGTTTGTAGTCTTCTTTGTATACTATTGATCATTTTCCTCTCATTTAAATGAAATCAGTGCTTTTGAACGTCAATATTTGTTCATGATTTATGGTTTCTTGTGCAACAAAGCTTCRTTGTATTTGCTCATGATTCATGAGTTCATTTAAATGTTTTATATTCATTTCCARAAAGCATTTATGTTTATTGAAGTATTCAATCTTATGGATATACAGGGTTGATCTAGCATAGGATGTCTTGTGTTTCATAATTCGTTCCCTTTATTCTTCTACCTTTTCATTACAAGTTAAGCTTGTCTGGTAACCARTTTTATTGTCTATGATCCATGTCATGTTTCAATAGATTTGAACCCATTCTTGATTTTTAAAAGTGAGCCAAAGTCTTCTTGAATTACCAACCCACAAAGCATTATTAGTTTTCTTCAAAGACGTGTTTGGCATGTTCTTTTTGCAGTTGGGAACATCTCAAGCGTTAACATATTTTGGCGACGTTGCCGAGGATGGAGGAATGAAGTATATTCTCTGGGTGTACTAAAACAAATAAAGATGGTTCTTGATGGTGAATAAGAATTAATCATCGAAGTTTGACTGCTGATATTTCGCCTAGCGAGTCCATGGTTGAAGAATCCATTGATGACTCCACTGATTCAGAATGTCAAAATCATCTTATACTTGGATGGAAGTTATAATAGCTGTGAGGTTCGCTCCATTTGAATTTTTTGTTGTTCCTTGTTTTCCAAATGTTGTTCTTACTATGGATAAATGGGGAGACTATCTTCCCAGATTCAGAGGAGATGAGGACGATCATCTTGCACATCACCTCATCAAATTTCATGAATATATGCTTCGGCTGGGTATTCTTCATGAGGACGTATTAATGAATATGTTCATGTATTCTCTTGAGGGAGATGCATGACAATGGTACATGTCTTTACCACCATCTAGAATTTCTTCACTAAAATATTTTCATGCTACGTTTCATGCTTATTGCAAAATAATTTATCTTGTTGAGTTTCTTTTAGAAATTTGTTGTAATATGAAATTCAATTCAGTGATAGAGTATAAGGAGTTGATTCTCATATTAGTGAACACCAAGAATAATTTATTGATGGAAATGAGTTTTCAGAACATTAAATACATCCTCTTATTCCTATTGAGCAACATCAAAATTCCGTTTTGAATGAAGAAATTCTCCATGTTAGTAATGTTATATGTGCATTTGACATCATCTCCGATGCATTTGTTGTTCCAAGTGTTTATGAAAATCACCATATATATGATGATGAAGACCCAATTTTTTCATCATCATCTATGGAATTGATTAATAGTGAGCTTACGTATGATAATTATGAATCTGATTTCATCGAAGGCAGTAAGCTCATCTTTTATAAGGATCGGATTTCTACATCAACACATATAGAGTTTTACATTAGTTCTCCTCTGTTTGATGATTATGAAGAAAGTGATATTGAAATTCACAAGAAACAATTTATATGCTTTTCTTTAGAAGGGTTTGGGCAACGAGAATCTTGTTAGGAGCATATTTCAGTTGAAGTTCTCAAAGGTAGTGGGAGCAGCTCACAGTTCCTTCCTATTTCAAATACATAAGAGGTTTCTAGTTGTTTTTGTAATGATTGGAATATTCAAGATAAAATCAACAAATTGTCTTCTTTATCCATTCCATTATATGTACAGATGGAAGAGCCTCCTCTCAAAAACATGCAAGACAACACAAAAGGTATGCAAGCTCAGTGCAGTCATTTGGATTAGTATAATCAAAAGGTCATTTTTCATGAATTTGTAGACCCTTGTGCAACATACTTGGAATCGCGGGGTGGTGTACATTTTTCACTATTCTTTCATTATGTGCATGAATTTATTTTTCATGTTGAAATATTACTTTCCATACTATTCCTCACTTCCATGATCAAATATGGAAACAAAGATAAGTGTTCCAGTCTATTGCACACATGGATGCATTGGAAATTTTCTTATACATGATCAAGTAAGATTCAACTGATAAGGGTAGGAGGTGTGATTGAATAAGCTCATTATCCGAGCATTTCGTTTTCAGTTTGATTTGGTGTGCAACATGATAGAGGAATAAAAGACTCCATAGCCCAATGGAGAAAGGCATTGATGCATATAAGTTTAGTTTGTAGTTTATTTTCAGTATGGGTTCAAAGTATGATGAGAAGGTTACATGTTTAAGGAATCAGAATGTATGAAGGCAGAAGGTCTGCAAGTTCTTTTATGCTTCACAGGGAGGACATCATCCCTAGTTGGAGCCAATGTTAGCACTAAATATACCCCATCAAAACTTTTAAACCTTCACCAAAATTATGCAAACTTCACCAAACCTCCCATTACCTCAATCTCAATCCAATGTATGTTGTGGGAGATATTTATATTTCAGTGGCAAAAATCAGCAAACTTGCAAAAGTACTCACTGCAGGAAGTTTAAACTTTCGGTAGCAAAATGGGTGGATTTTCAAAGGAACTTGCTGCAGGAAGTGTTATTTTTATTTAACATTATATTTAAATAATAATCTTTAATATTTGTTTTGAAAAAATATGGGGTCTTGTATTCAATCATGTCTTTATTTCAAATCTACACTCCAAGTCAACACCAAGTTCATCAACAAGTGCATCACCAAAATTCAAAGTGTGCTGGGTGAAAGCGTCCATGAGGCACTAAGGGAGAGTCCGCTGAATTTTATAACAAATTGTTGTAGGAACTAATGAGAATACATTTCAAAATAAGATGCCAGCTACAAAAATTCTACCAAAATTTCTATACGTGACTATTTTAGAGGTCAACTTCCGGTGCATTTTCTGGCCAAATGAAGACGAATTTTAAAAATCTAAAACATGGGTTTTTATCTAGAATGGACCCAATTAGCTGCAAAATGGTTTCTTGAAATAGTGAACGGTTTAGAAGATGTGGGCGGATCTTTAAAATGGATTTTTCCTGATTTCACCAATTTCGATTTCCTAAAAACTACCTAGTCAACGAAGCTTCCACCTCATCATTTCGACCTGGAGATCATATCTATTCTCCTGTTTGATCATTTGAGCCAGCTATGGAAGGAAGTATTGAGTATTCTTCAAACTTCTTTATCTTCAAAAATCAGTTCCAGATTTGATTAAAGCAAATCCAAGATTTCCATGCAACAAATTAGTATTTAGATCTAGGTTTCCAAGCAACAAAAACAACATTTGAAGATTATAAAAGTAGAAGAGATAAACAGAGAAAGATGGATCTTCCTTTGGAGAAGGAAGCCAAGGGTTCAAGAAGGGAAGCTCCATTTTATTTGTATGGGAATGGGATGTATTTTATTGTAATATTACATTATTAGAGTTCCACGAGAATCTGATTATCAGTCTGTAGTCTTCTCTATATATCATTGATCATTTTCCTCTCATTTGAATGAAATCACAGTTTTTGAGCATCAATATATGTTCATGATTTATGGATTCTTGTGCAACGAAGCTTTGTTGTATTTGCCCATGATTCATGAGTTCATTTAAATGTTTATATTCATTTCCAGAAATCATCTCTGTTTATTGAAGTATTCAATCTTATGGATATATAGGGTTGATCTAGCATAGGGTGCCTTGTATTTCATAATTCGTTCCCTTTATTTTTCTACCTTTTCATTACAAGTTAGGCTTGTCTGGTAACCAACTTGATTGCCTATGATCCATGTTATGTTTCAATAGATCTGAACCCATTCTTGATTCTTAAAAGTGAGCCAAAGTCTTCTTGAATTTCCAACCCACAAAAGCATTATCAATTTTCTTCAAAGATGTGTTTGGCATGTTCTTTTTGCAGCCGTGAACATCTCAAACGCTAACAGAACCGATTGCACTTGTTGATCACATTGATTAGAGAACTTGAATTTGGAATGAGTAACTCATAAGATGGTTGCTGGTTTACCGAAGGTGTTTCCCCCTGAAGGAGTCTATAAGGGTTGTGTACTTGGAAAGCATCATCAGACACCATTCGACTCTGGCAAATCACGGCGAGCACAAAACCTACTAGAGTTGGTTCATAGTGATGTCTGTTGCATCAATCTACCTTCACTAGTAGGTGCAATGTATATTTTGACTTTCATTGATAATTTCTCTTGCTTCACATGGGTTTATTTTCTAAAAAGCAAGAACCTTATCTTTGAAAAGTTCAAGGAGTTTAGAGTCTTTGCTGAAAAGCATTGTGGATGACCCATCAAGTGCTTGAGATTAGACAATGGTGGTGAGTATGTAAATCGTCCCTTTGAAGAATACTTGGTTCAATCTAGTATTGACTGGCAACAATCAGTTCCTCACACACCTCAACATAATGGCATTGCAGAACACAAAAATCGGATGTTAGTCAAAATAGATAGATGTCTTTTACAGGCTAAAGATCTGCCTCCTTGCTTCTGGGATGAAGTGGTGTGTTGTGAAAATTATCTGCTCAATCACATCTCGACTGGAGTTGTTCCTTACATGACCCTAGTTGGACAATGGTGTCGAAAGAAGCCTTCAGTTGGCTACCTCCGAGTGTTTGGATGTGTTATCTGGGCTCACATTTTTTATGATTGCAGAAATAAGTTGGATGCAAAGAGCCATGCTTGCATCATGATGAGATATTCTGAAGAGTCAAAATCCTATCAAATGTTTGTTTATGTCAAACGACAAATCATTATCAAATGAAATGTACGGTTTGATGAGAAGTCTTCTGGAATTAAGTTGTTGAATGTCTCCTCTGGATTGCTACATAATGATCCCTTTGATGTTGTCTCTGACACCGATGCTCATGTTACATACTTCAGTCCTTCGACTTGATAGTCGAACATTGTTCATGTTTTGACTAAACCATTGACCTCCGAGTCGACTAGTCTGTCGTCCTTTTTTTCTACTAGTACACCGACTGAAGACCCTTTGACTTCTGATCGACTTGCTGAAGTGAACCGTGGTTCACCTATTTCTTGTCTACCTTGATGGGATGCCAAGAAAATTGAAGCTGTTAGAGCTGATGCCGAGGATGTTTCCTCCGGATGACAAACTCGACGTCAAAAGAAACATGTTAGTGTTTCCTTGATGACTCATGTATTTGAAACTTTTGATCCTGTTTCCTACTCAAATGATGAAGGACGACCTAAATGGGAGCATGCTATGGAGTCAAAAATTGATTATTTGTTGAAGAATCATACTTGGGACTTAGTTCCCAGACCACAAGGAAAGAACATTGCGAAGTGTCGATGGGTCTACAGGACCAAATTTACCTTTGAATGTGTTGTTGAGCGACATAAAGCACACATATTTGCGAAATGCTTTTCTCAACAAGAAGACGCTGACTACACTGAAACCTTTGCCCATATCGCAAAGATGAACTTTGTTCGAATGGTTCTTTCCCTTGTTACTCGTTTTGGATGGCAAATCCATCAAATGGATATAAAGAGTGCTTTCCTTCATGGAGAACTATCTGAAGAAATTTTCATGGAACAACCACCTATTTTTGTGATAGATTGTAATTTGGTCCATTGACTCAAGAAGTCTCTTTAGGTTTTGAAGTAAGCCCCTCGAGCTTGGTATGCTAAGATCAATAATTTCTTTCTTCGACTTGGTTTCAAACATTGTGAATTTGATCACAACTTGTATGTACTTCATATCAATGGAGACACCTTGATTATTGTTGTGTATGTAGATGACTTACTCATCATTGGAAATAATAATGATCTCATCCTTAGATTGAAGAAACAACTTGCTAACTCTTTTGACATGACAAATCTTGGTACTTTGCATTATTTTTTGGGTTTTCAAGTTCTATCACAATGTGATGGATTTTTCATTTCTCAGTCTAAACATGTGATGGATGTGTCAACTCGTTTTAAAATGGATGACTGCAAGCCCTGTGCTACTCCTTTCCAATATGGAGTAAAG
>SNQJ01S0034485.1:0-16164 GCA_010110895.2 Picea sitchensis | reverse complement strand
AAAAAAAAAAGTATAAAAGAATATTACATCAAAGGTAAAGGTTTATATTTTATGACTCTTAAATTTAAAAGGAAAAATCAATCAAAAATTACATTTACATTGGTCATTTACCATATTTTATTTAGGTGGAGCTTGGTGTAAAGATATTATAGTTAACAGTTTATTAAATTATTAGCCAAAGTAGAGAACAAACATGACATGAGACTTTTTGTAGAGACCATCATGGGTGTGTAAGTGTGGTGTTAATACATGTATTAAATATTAAATATTAAACATGTTAAATTCATATCAAAAGTCCAATAATAAAAAAATTACATACATATATAATTAATTTAATCAATTTAATTTCGTTGATTAATATTATTTGTTCATCCTCCTCGAATGGGGTGTTAATGACGCGACATGGAGTCGATTGTTCTCTGCTTGAAATTGGTGTTGATAAAAATGTGGCAAGTGAAGTGCTTACCCACCCACTAAATCAGTACACTCTTTAACCCTCACATGAAGATAAGCTTGTGCGAAAGACCCAGGATAATCTACAAGTCATGAATTCTCACTATTTTCCTATGATGATGGACGCGACCAATAGTAATGGTAATCAGTCCAGGGTGAGTTCGGATAGTTTCATTATGCAGAGCATGGGGAGAGCAAGGCACTTGCATCAAAAGAGCATTACGAATTTGAGTGGACTTGGAGTCTGTAGAAGAGAAAATTACAAAGGAGAGAGCTTCTCTCCATGATGGGGAGGTGGATATTGAGATTGGGGACTGTGTATCAGAGATGGGCGCTTTAAGAGCTAGAGACATGAAATATCTCAAAATTATGGATTTTTATTGACATATTAAAATCTTCATGGGAAGCATTCTTCTCAATGGTGATGATGATAGGGAAGCTATGCAAGATCAGATGAACAAGATTCAACTCCAAATTCAGGACCTTAGAGCTTACATGGACGTCGAGGATAACCTAGAGGACAACTAGCCATGCAATGAGTCTCAGTTGCAAGTTCCAAATCGCCAAGAGGGGAAAGTGGATTCCCTCCCCCTTAATATGTTTTGAGTGCTTTCTATTTTGGGTTTTCTGGAAAGATCTTTTTTAAGTATAGAGAAAGACAATGTTAGGATAGATAGAACTTGGGTCCCTGTTAATAGTTTTGCTAGTCTTTTATTGTTTGAGATCCTGGATCAAATAATTTGGAATGTTAATCTTTTATATTGTTGTTGATCTGGTTTCCCAAGTGGCAGGCCAATATCAGTGTGATTTTTGTGTATATTTTCTCACTCAGATATATAATATAGTTTGTTATGTTCACTGACACAAAAAATAAAATAAAAAATTAAAATTAATATTAAAAATTATTTGTTCATCTATTCAATTTTACTTTAGACATAACTATTAAAATTAAAATTAAGCTATAGAGGGGAATTAACTCCATATAAGCCATTTCAAAATTTTCGATATTTTATGAAAAATCATAAATTAATTAATTATTAGATAAAAAAATAAATTTAATGATTATTTATAGAGTTGTATCTTTGTCAATGGGGTTTTATTTGAGTGATTGGGAGGAATGATTGTTATCCTCCCCACCTAGATTCAATTAATGCAAGTGACATATTGAGTTCGTAACAAGTATATTGTTGTAGTGGCTTCAAGTCTTGTTAACCAACCTTGTACCGTGAAAAGATAAATAGATAACTTTAATGATTATCTATAGAATTGCATCCTAGAAAATCGAAAACGTTGACTTTTACTACAAAACAATCTTACCACAAGAGAAAAAAAAAAAATTTAAATGATATGAACTTAAAATAAAATCTATTTAATATTAAAAAATAATATAAATAATAAAATGTATGTAAAACGATTTAATGTGAATAAAGTCTATGTAATATTTGAAAATTACCAAAATATTATAAAAATAAATGCACAATATAATTCTCGTGCATGAGATTACACCGAGTTCCATAGAAATTATGCCACAATAAGTGCATGGACAATGAAACATATTGCATCCAAAATACTTTGTTGACCCACTCTCAATATGACTCTTCTATGTGGATTAGCATGGCCTAAGTGTGTCTACATCACAAAAGTTTGATATCGAAATAATGTTATAGAGAATGTAATCAATATTATAATGTGAAAATTGAACATATGTTTGGTGCAGGAACATATATATTCGGTTCGTGTTCATTTCTATTTTTCGTAGCACCAGTGACATTGTTTCTCATAACTTGCTTACAAGTTTACTACACTCATGGATTATAGGTTTCGTTCTTATGTCAAATCATTTTAGTTTTAGATTAATTAATCATTTTTTTTTAAATTGTATAATGTTTTTTTTTTCAATATTGTCAATTGAATTTAGTTTGAGTGGTCAGAAAGAATGATAGTGTTATTTTTGAGAAAATAATTATTGTATTGATATTTCAAGTGGAAATCAAATATATATTGATGATCCCTTCGACTTATAATGTTAGTGGTCATTTCCTTTATAGATTGTCTCTATCAGATAAGACTATAGCCTATCCTTGTGACTTTGACTCTTACAATCATCCTTATATAGGTGTCTTTGTAAACAAATAGTTCCACGTCATCATATTGATGCTAAGACAAAACCATGAGACAAACTCTCTCTAACTTTACACAAACAAAAATGGGAGGAATGATAGTCATCCTCCTCATCGTAGTTCAATTCCCGTAAGTGACATGTTGAGCTCCTAATGAGTGTATTATTGCATTGGCTTCGTATTGACTTCAAGTCGTATTATTTATCAACATTCTGTCCTGAAGATTTTTTTTTTAAATCGATCATATTTATTAAATGTAATATTTAGAAAATAAATAAAAACATTTTGAATTTTTAAATTTGATAATGTTACTTTTTCATTGAATAAAGAGCATAATCTAACTTTAAAATTATAGTCCGAAGAACAATTGCTAAATAAAAAATTCAATTTTAAAACTATAAAAATTCTTGCATTACCACTAGTGTATACATGCGAGTTATAATGCAAACTTGAAAGTCGAATGAATATACATGGCGAGTTATAATGCAAGGTTCAAATCCCAAACAAATATGACGGGCCAAACCAATATACATGGTGGATTATAATGCAAGGTTCAAAACCCAAATGAATATACATGGCCAGTTATAATACAAGGCTCAAGCCAAATGATTATGGTTTTGTGATCAAAGAATTTATATGGATTGGTCACATACCTATAAAATAAATTGGTGCATAGAAAATAAACACCATATAGTGTTGTTATTGCATAATTTGCATTGTGTTAATCTCCACTAAGAAATTTAATAGGGTAGTGGATCGATCAGTTCAACAATCGACTACGAGTTGGACGTATAGGCGATCAGGTCGAGCATCCTTGTAGAGCCGATTTGATGGCATGGATTTGATAAAGTCAACTCTAAGAACCGATGATTACAAGTGGACATGAAGACCTTCTTGATTTTGTGGATGTTAGTTAGATCTTGAGGCTATCAATAGCATAACCCTTGTGTCATTATCATCAAGCGATCGAGTTGATATCATATGGAGATATCAAGATCCAATATGGATTGTAATGTTTCGATCACAGTGCGCTTTGCTTAAGTGTTGTAATGGTGTCTTTAGACACCACCTTTTTTCTTCAAAATTTTGTATTCACTCTTCGATTATCTATAAAAGTGTCTGTCTATTTCATTACAGGTTCCACCCCTTTCCCCAACATGGTATCAAAGTTGATGGTCTAAAACCTCGCTTGTTATCTACAAACCTTGCTGAGTCAAATATGTCATGTGATTGACTATGGGCTGGTGGTTTGTTGATTGGAACCTTTGAAAAAGATCTTTATGTCTAGATATCGAAGATGGCTTCGAAGATTGATCATGTTGTTCTAAATAGATCAAATTATGCAGTATGGGAACCAGACATGGAAATCCTAGTGAAGAGTAAAGGATTGTGGCAGTATACGAAGATTGTTTGTCCCTCCTAGGTTCTATTGTCTTTGTATCCTTATTGATGATAAATTTTCTTTGTTTACTGGCTTGTGACTTTTGACAAACACTTGGTAGTAAATCAAAATACTTGGCAAAATACCATTATTTGTTGTTGAAGTATTCTTTGTTGGTTGTCTGGATTTCCTAATTATAGTTTGGAATTGATAAACAACGTGTTGGTGGCTAAATAATAATTTGTATTGCATTCAAAGACAAAGACCATAAGTGTAAGATGCCAACACTTATACGATAATTTCCACAGCACATAAACTCAAATGTTCTAAGCAAATTTATTATTATTAGTTGACCTAGTACAAGATATTTTCAGACCTATTATGTTTGCTTGATAATCTGGTGGTTCATTTTAGCTCCAACGGGAAGATCATGGCCTTCAATAACATGAAATCACCTCCCCACTCATAGATGTAGTTTGTTCTACTAAAATTGGTCTTGAGACAATGCAAATCAACCCAGCCAATAGGAAACTCATCCTAACATGCAGGAAACTTAATTAGCAAGGGAAACTCAGCCTCCAATCGCCCAGAAACTTATCTAGAACTTGAAATCGCCCTTCCAACACAAGCAGCTTGGACATCAAGGGAGATTCGACCCACAATAAAGTACCACAAGTAAGAACTCAACCTCTCTATCCATGATACTCGTCCAACAATAAAGAAATTTCCCCACTCAACCAACAACTCAACTCACAAAGAGAAACCCGGCCCCAATGAGATCATACGACCCAGCAATGAGAAAATCAACCTCCCTAAAGAATTCGGTCCTCATACAAACCAAACTCGGTCACAAAATGATAAATATCAGCCACTAAAGTGAGAAACTCGGTCACAATGAAACACAATGAAAAGATCTTAATGATCTTCTCTCCATGATCAACTAGGGTGGATAGTTTCACCATTGAACCCAATCTTCTTCTCTAGGGTTTTTCGTCCCAAGAGCAAAAGCCACAAGAGCTCTCTCCAATTCATTTTTAGAAAATAACAATGCATAATGAGAGAGGGAGCCCTTGTTCCTCTTTTATTTCTTTTTTCACCCTTTTTTGACTCTTTTACCCTTTTAATAAAATAAAGTGACTTTATAAACTCAAGTCACTTAAAAACACATTTTTAATTAATTACTCAATGTCGTTTGTAAAAAGGTTACTTTCCCGCCCGTTGATATTAAATAATTAATTAATCCCTTTTTTTCCACTGACTATAGCCTACGAGAATCACTTAGGCTATTGTGTCAATCTCCTGAAGAGATCATTTGGAAAGGGACATTACGGTCCTCCCTTCCTGAGATTGTTTGTCCTCGACCAACTGCAAGTTAGGATGTTGCAAGA
Organism: Picea sitchensis; assembly: GCA_010110895.2. NCBI lineage: Eukaryota > Viridiplantae > Streptophyta > Pinopsida > Pinales > Pinaceae > Picea > Picea sitchensis. The sequence goes on along the minus strand of SNQJ01S0034485.1, from coordinate 10,822 downwards.
TCTAGTGCCCTTCCCACGTGAAATCCTCTGCTGGAAAGTCTCTCCACCTGATGAGGTTTTTCTCAGATCACCTTGTTATGCAATTTCATGTCCCAGGTCTCCAGAACCTCCTCAAGAACCAACACTAATGGTCCCTCCTCATTCAATGGGGATAACTCTTCCGAAGAAGTAACATGTTGTCCCAGTGCCTTTTTAAGGCACGAAACATGAAACACATTGTCAATATTACTTCATTATGGCAACTCAAGCTCATAATCTACCTCACCAACTCTTTGAATCACCATGTAGGGGCCATAAAAGTGAGGTTTAAGCTTTTTTGCACCACTTTTATTCAATGAAGACTGTCTATAGGGATGTAATCTCAAAAATACCAAGTCTCCCACCTCAAAAGTGTGCTCGACCTTGTGCCTGTCTGCATAGATCTTTTGTTGATTATGTGCCTTCTCTAAATTGTCCTTGAGAGTCTTGAGGATATCTTGACTCTCCCGAATCCAGTCCTTAGCTTTGGGAGCCATGTTATCCCCAAACGCCAAATCAACAAACGAAGCAACTTCATAGCCATATAGTCCTTGGAATGGAGTCATACCAATGGACATATGATAAGTGGCATTATAACAATGTTCCCCCAAATGCAACCACTTAACCCATGCATTTTGTTGCCTGGACACATAGTTACATAAATATTCCTCGAGCCACTTGTTCAGGATCTATGTTCGACCATCTGTCTGATGGTGGTAACTAGTGCTAGGATTCAACTATGTGTTAACCATCCTGCCAAAATGCACTGAGGAATCTATTGTCTCTGTCAGTGACAATGTACTTCGGCAACCCATGGAGTCTGAATACCTCCCTGAAGAACAATTCGACTACATGTGTTGCCTTGTATTCTATGGATATAGCAAATAAATGTGTGAACTTGGTCAATCGATCGACCACCACATATATGCAATCTCTACCATGTACATTCGATAAACATGTGATGAAGTCCATGGACACACTTTCGCTTTTTTGCACCGAAATGGGTAATTGTTGTAATAACCTCGCAGGATGAGTATGCTCTAACTTATTCTGTTGATAAGTCATACACTCCCTCACATGCCTCAATACATCCTCTTTGAGGCCCTTCCAAGTGAACCTCTCCCTAATCTTCCTATTAGTTTTAAAGTACCCAGGATGGCCTACCAAAGGTGCATCATGCATAGCCTTCATAATATTCTCCTTCAATGTAGACTTGGGGACTAAGTATATGTGGTCCTTGTAGTAGATGATGTCATCCACCACTTTGTACCTGTCATATTATATGTTGTGATCCATCAAATCACAAGTGAATTTATTCTTGGAACACTCTACCAAGAGATGAGATTTCTAGTCAGTTGAAATCTCTGCAAGTGAACATATCTCCAGTTTTCTAGAGAGGGCATCAACAACCGCGTTTTTCTTCCCTTTTACATACTCAATGTCAAATTCATATGCTTGCAGTGTGTTCACCCACTTATTTTGTCTCCCATTCAATTCCTTCTGCCCCAAGAAGTGTCTCAAGTTGGTGTGGTCAGTGTTAACCACAAATTTGCCACCTACCAAGTAGTTTCTAAATTTCGCCAAGGCATGCATGATGGCGAGAATTTCAATGTCGTAGATGAAGTAGAGCCTCTCTGAATCTGTGAGTTTCCTTCTCTCATATGCTATCGAATGTCTATGTTGCATCAGAACTGCTCCTATGCCCTCACCCAACGCATCACACTCAAGAACAAAGGGTTGAGTGAAATCAGGAAGTGTTAAATCTAGGCAAGTGCTCATCACTTCCTTCATTGTTTCAAATGTCTTATGGGCTTCCTCTGTCCACCTGAATGCCCTGTTCTTCATGATATCTATGAGTGGTGCAGCCAACTATGAGAATACCTTTACAAACTATTGGTAGTAGCTGCATATCCCAAAGAATCCATGCAAATGTGTAAGGTTCATGGGCGGTGGCCAATTACCCTAGGCAATGACCAGATGACCCAAGTATAGGATCTATATCATGTCGAACTCACACTTTGACTCCTTGGYGTACAAATATTGATCCCCCGTGATGCTCAAAATCTCATCTAGATGATCCAAGTGCTCCCCCCATGTCCTATTGTATATAAGAAGATCATCAAAKAACACCAATAAGAACTTTCTCGGCTATTTGTTGAATATGTGGTTCATGCAAGACTAAAATGTAGCTGGTGCATTGGCCAACCCAAATGACATGACCAGAAACTCATAATTCCCATAATGGCATCTAAAAGTAGTTTTTGGGATATCTTGTTCTCTAACTCTAATATGATGATTCCCCGATCAAAGATCAATCTTCTAAAAATACACTGCTCCATGCAACTCATCCAAAATATCATTGATCCTCGGGATATGGTATTGTTGGTTGTGGAGCCTGATTATATTCTTGATTTAGAGGTCTTGTTTTCAGCCACACTTGGACCCCATTTTCTGACAGGTTGAGTGGGGGGGCTTGCCCCCCCACATCTGGCAACGCCCTCAAAGCAAAATTTTGGGAAAAATTGTCTTGTAAAATATTGTAATTTCATAGTCAATATAGATCATTCATTATAAGGTCATAGATCTGACGGTAGAAGTTATGTTAGGGTTTTTTTCCCTAGAAGGCAACCCTCTTTTCTTGAGGGAATTGTATTTCAGTTGTGTATGTGAGTGAATGTTGTATTCTGAGAGAGGAAATTGTAAGAGAAAGAAGAGGAAGTTACAACGAGCGTGTTGTAGGTCGTATCCCTTCATTTTACTGGATAATAAAAGGGAAGGACTTGGAAATTTCTCAGGTGGACATAGCCCACAGTAGGTGAACCACGTATATTTGTGTCTCTATTGTATTTTGTATCTTTTGTGTTTTATTTCCACATTTGTTTTATTTTATTGCTCCACGATCTTGTTTTTCTAACGAGTACCTATTCTTTATCATATTCTTATTCAAGGCTCTAGAGTCAATGCACATCCACATGGTGTCATCCTTCTTTTTCACCAACACTACAAAAGAAGCAAATGGACTAGAACTAGGTCTGATGTGTCCCATCTCTAACAATTCCTTAATAGCCTTCTAAATTTCATCCTTGAATTTCTTTGTATGTCTGTAGGGAGTAGTGATCATGGGTTTTGTGCCCTCCTCCAACTCAATGGTTTACTACTCAAATCCCCTGTCAGGTGATCTCCCTGGAGGCATATGTCCAAAAACCTTATCATGCTTACTCAACAACACTTGCATATTTGCATGATGATGTTGTTGGCCCTTTTCATTCTCTTGAGTTGTAATCAAGCACTCGGTTGCACATGATATATATCCATGCCTAAAAAGGGCCTCCATCCTTTTGGTTGACACAACTTTAGGTCCACCATTTTACATTCCCCTCGGGACAACCTTCTTGTTGTTTTTTGTGTTGAACCTCATATCCATTACCCAGTAGTTCATCGTAATTTCCCCTAAATAATGAAGCTACTAAACACCCAAAACTATATTAGTGTCCACCAAGTCAACCACATAGAAATCGTCGATCAAGGTATAGTTTCCCAACGTCACAGCCAACCTAAGAATCTTTCATGTGCATGTCATATTAAATCCATCAACAACCACCACATTGAACCCCTTAAAGTCCTCTGTAGCAATGCATATCCTAGTCGCCAATGCTGCATGAATGAATTTTTAGGTCACGCCACCATCAATCAAAGTTGTGACATGTTTCCCCCGTAGTACTCCTCTGACTCTGAAAGTTTAGTATCTAGGGGTTCCTGATAGAGTGGTGATAATCCCACCCTTGGCCTCCACACGTGGTTTCTCATCACTTGAGTCTCCCTGCTCGTAACCATATTCCTATGTAGCTTCCTCCTTTTCCTCATCATTTTCTGAGTGCACCTATATATAGTGCACATTTCCCTTCCCCGTGCACCTGTGTCCCAACTCCCAAGGCTCTTTACAACTTAAGAAAAGTTTCTTCCTTCTCAACTCATTGTGGGTTGCCTCGTCCATCTTCTCCTTTATAGTCCACTCTTACTGAAAAGGTTTCTTATCTTTGTTTTTCTAGGGAATAAAAGGCTTGGAAAAATATTTGTTCTTTGGGACTGCATCCTCCTTGTCCTGTGTCCTGATGATGCCATCCTATAGAGACTCTAGTTTGAAGGATTTAACCCAACCACGTAGTGGCTTAGATAATCCTTCAGTGAACAACATAACTAGCCTTTGCATGGATATATTTTTCACTGTGACTACAAGCCTCTGGAACTCTATAATTTAGGCATCTGGTGTCCCAACCTATCTAAGTTGTTATAGTTCTCTGAAATGCAATTCCAGATCCTCTTTGTCAAATTGCTCTATCAACTTCTACATGAAATCCAAATATGAAGTAATGTTGGCATGTCCCATAGTGATCAATCCATGGTACCACCACTCATGGGCCTCTCCATCTAAGTGAAAAGTAGTGAATTTAATCGCTTATCTCTCTGTCATAGGGTTGAGTTGGAAGTATGTGTCAAACTTATGAACCCATTATCTAGTTGTGCACTTGTTTGAACCATCAAAGTGTTGGGTTGTTATATTCTTTACAGTGAAATTCAAATGTCGAGGTGGTCCGACTGGGTAAATTTGAATTCAAAGAAATCGACAGCAAGTCGAAGAGGTCATCCAACAAGAGGTCGACAGGCGAGTGCATGGCAACCGACTGAAGACCGAATGGAGGTCAACTAGTAAACTGACCTAGAGTCAACTATAATAGAAGCCTAAGATTCGCGGGATTTGTATCCAATGATTTGGGTGGATCTGTAACCATTTTTGGGCATCTTTATTTAGGGTTTTCCTATTGTAAAGCGTATAAATAAGGCGTGTTGTAATGTTGTAAAACATAATCTTTTAGAGAAATTGTTTTAGAGGTTGTTCGTCATGTAGATGTAAATCGAATTGGATACAAGGTTGTTCTTATGTAAAACAAGAAGGTATGATGTTGATTGTATATTAGGTGTAGACCAAGGTTAGGCATGTAACCTTTTATTCTGAAGGAAAAAGACAACAAGAAAGGAAAACGCTCAAGGAATGTTGGTTTTCTCATTTGGGTTTCTAGGGTAAAATCTCTATGTAGTGTGTGTTTGGTTTGTCATTTACTTTCTTGATTAAATCTTTCTTCCTCTCTTCTACTAGGTTTAGTGTGGAAGTGTTTCTCATTTCCTAACATGTGGTACCAGAGCTTGGTTTAATAACCTTGTATCTGAGCTAAACCCTAGGTTTAGTAAGAGTCGTAAGTTGGAAATCTTTATAGTTGTGAATAAAGAATAGTGAGTAGCTCGAAAATAGAGATCAAAAAAATCAATGACCAGAACTTTGAGCTTTGGAAGATTAAAATTGAAGATCTCCTTGTAGATTGAGAACAATGGGCAGGAGTTTGTCCAGGTACCATTTTGACATGTATTCCAAGGGGAAAATGGGAGAAACTCAAGAGAAGGGCAAGGAGTATGATTCGACTTTGTCTTGCAGATTTGGTACTACTGAATGTCTCAGGTGAAGATTCGGCCAAGAAACTGTGGGACAAGTTGGGGAGCTTCTACCATTCAAAATCCCTAGTAAATAAGTTGTTCCTTAGAAAGAAACTGTATCTTCTGAGGATCAATGAGGACAGTTCGGTGACTGAGCATTTAAATGCATTTAATACTATAATAAGCCAATTATCTATTGTGGATATTAAAATCATTGAGGAGGAGAAATTTCTTAGCCTATTATGTTATTTTCCAAACTCTTGGGATAGCTTAGTCATGGCTATAGGGAGTAATTAAACCACATTAGTTCTAGAATATGTGGTTGCATCTCTATTGTCAGAAGAAATGAGAAGGAAAAACATGGAATGATCGACCAAAGATGTATTAGTGGTAAGAGGTTGACCAGTTGACAGAGATAAAAGAAAATTCTTTGTTAGAAAGTCTAAGTTGAAGGGTAGATCTAAATCCCCAGCTCAATCGACAACAAGAAGATGTTGGAAATGCAGTAAAGTTGGCATTACAAAAGGGACTACAAGTTGAAGGAAACAGAAGCAAATACAGGATCCGATGAGAAGCAATCGACTGAGAGAAAGATGACTCTAGATAAGAGAGGCGATGTGTACCTGGCGTTGACCAATACATAGTTGGATCAAGATGTTTGGTTGATCGACACAGGAGCATCCTATCATATGACACCACATAGAGAATGGTTCTATGAATATGAAAGATATGAAGGAGGAGATGTGTTCTTAAGGAATGACTCGACAACCAAAATTCTCGGACAAGGAAGAGTTTGACTGACACTACAGGATGGGAGGAGTAGAACCCTTCTAGGTGTGCTACATATTTTGGGTTTGGAAAGAAACCTGATATTTTTCAACAAGATGAATGATGCAAGGGTGCACACTCTATTTCAGAAGGATACGTGCAATATTGTCATAGGTGTGATGGTCTTAATTAAATGAGTTCGGATTGGAACCCTATACAAGTTATTAGGGAATGTCGACTCGACTAGATGCAACAACATCATTGTTTTTTAAGTTGACTCGACTTGACTCGACTCGGGATAAGTTGATTCAACCCAACTCGATAAGTCCTCATCAAAACGACCCGACCATGTTATGGCACGAGAGGATGAGACATATTGGAGAAAAAAGACATCAAGCTATGCATAAAAAAGGTATGGTCGAAGATTTTCCTGAATGTAATTTAGAAGTCAACTTTTGTGAACATTGTGTATATGGAAAATAAAGTCGGGTGAGGTTCCCATCTGGAGTGACAAGGGCAAAGGAGATTCTAGAATTGGTTCATAGTGATGTGTTTGGCCCTATTTTAGTGCCTTCACTTGCTGGACCCTGTATTGTGTCTCCTTCATAGATGATTTTTCCAGGAAGGCATGGATATATTTCCTGAGGAAGAAATCATAGGTTTTTGAGAAATTCATGAGTTTAAATATTTTGTAGAAAACTAGACAGATAAGAAGATTAAGGTGTTGAGAAGTAACAACAGTGGTGAATTTTGTGGAAAGAAATTTGATCAGTTCTGCAAGCAGTGTGGCATAGCATGGAAAAATACCACACCATATACCCCACAAAAAAATGGAGTTGTTGAGAGAATGAACAAAACATTGATGGACAAGGCAAGGAGCATGCTAAGTGGTGTTGGTATTGCACAATAATTTTGGGCAGAGGTAGTCGACACTGCAAAATATCTAGTGAATATGTCTCCTTCGTCAATGCTAGTCAACACGACTCCACATGAGGTATACTTTGTAAGAATCCTTCGGTTTCACATCTCAAAAATTTTGGTTGTGATGCATTTGTGCATTTTCCCAAGGAAAAGAGGAGCAAGCTAGACAAGAAGGCAGTCAACTGTATTTTTATTGGATACAAATAAGGAATGAAAGGATATAAGATCTAGGATCTTTCATCAAAGAAAACAATGTACAGTCAAGATGTGGTCTTCAGAGAAGTTGGAAGGAGGTCTAAGTATGAAGTGATGGTTCAAATAGAGAATAATCCATAGAAGGTGCAGTTTGAACTGAGGAACGAAGAAGGTGATTCAAATGAGTCAACCGAATCAAATGAAGAGGTGCAACAACCAACCCAGTTGTAAGGAGGTCAGAATGAGTAAGAAAACCAGTTGAAAGGTATAGTCTGCCCAACTTTCATTCTGCATTTGTGTTAACTGCCACTAACAAAGAGCCCAAGTCGGTTAGGGAGGTAGTCGACTCGACAAAGGGAAAACTCTGGAAGGACGTCATGGTCAAAGAGATGGAATCCTTGCATAAGAGTGAGACTTGGGATTTAGTCAAATTACCTAATGTAGAAAATCATGTTGGTAGCAAGTGGGTATTCAAGAATAAAATGAACGTCGCGGGACAAGTCAAGAAATTCAAAGCTCGATTGGTAGCGAAAGGATATTCCCAAGTCGAAGGAGTCGACTTTGGTGAGATTTTTCCCCTATTGAAAAATTAACTTTCATTAGAGTACTAATTTATCTATCTGCAACATTTGATCTATAAATAGAACAGATGGATGTAAAGACAACATTCATATACAAGGACCTGGAAGAAGAAATCTACATGAAACAACCTGAAGGATTTGTAGTAAGGGGCAAGAAAGATTTAGTGTGCAAATTGAAAAGATCCCTTTATGGTCTAAAACAATCACCAAGGATGTGGTACCAAAATTTCAACACATACATCCTTAGTTTGGGATCTGTTAGAAGCAAAGTTGATCACTACATATATTCCAAAGAAGAAGATGGGTGTTTCATATATGTAGCATTGTATGTCGATGACATGTTGCTAATTGGAAACAACATGAACACAATAAAGGAGATGAAGAAGCAACTATCCTCCAAGTTCGACATGAAGGATCTTGGTACATCGAACTTCATTCTGGGAATGGAGATCAAGAGAGATCGAGCAACTAGAAATCTCTGGTTGAACCAGAAAAAGTATATTGAAACATACTTGAAACATTTCAACGTGCAATATTGCAAACCTGTGAAGGTGAAAATTCTTGTGGGATCAAGGCTAACTGTTGAACAATGTCCAAACACACGGGAGGAAATATAGGACATGGCACATGTTCCCTATGCAAGTGATGTTGGTAGTATAATGTATGCGATAGTCTGCACTCAACCAGACATTGCCCATGCAGTGAGAGTGTTGAGCAGATACATGTTGACACCTGGGAAGGAGCACTAGACAATTGTTAAGAGAGTGTTCAGGTATTTGTGTTGCACAAAATACTATGCTATATTCTACCAAGGAAAACTTGGAGGTGATAGTGAATTAACTATACATGTCTTTGTCGACGACGACTGGGATAGAGATATGGATATGTGTTCAAGATGTTAGGTGGAGCAATCAGCTAGATGAGTAAGTGACAGTTGGTTGTAGCCTTGTCAACAACAGAAGATTAATACATGGCAGCCAGTCATGGAAGCAAAGAAGCAGTATGGTTGGAAAGGTTGTGCTCGAGAATCGGGTTTGAGCAGAGAGTTATGAAGATAAGTTGTGATAGTCAAAGCACAATATATTTGGCAAATAACCTAGCTTATCATTCCAAGACAAATCACATTGATGTACAATACAATTTTGTGAAAGACATGGTGGAAAGTAACAAGGTGTTGCTGGAGAAAGTAGACACGTTGGAAAACATAGCAGATTCTTTGACCAAGTCTGTGAGTACTATGAAGTTCTCTTGGTGTAGAGAGGCAATGTGCATTGTTCCCTTGGGTCTATGAACGAGAGTTATGAAATATCTCGGTTTCAGCAAAGAAGACAACAAGTGGGAGAATTTTGGGTTGTTATATTCTTTGCAGTGAAAGTCGAAGATTGAGGTGGCTCGAACGGGTAAATTCGAAGTTGAAGAAATCGACAGCAATTCGATGAGGTCAGCCAACAAGAGGTCGAAAGGTCGGCGCATGAAAACCGACTGAAGATCGAATGGAGGTCGACTGGTAATCAACTGGTAAATCGAATTAGAGTTGAATGTTTCAAAATCCCAAGATTCGGTGGATTTGTAGCCAATGATCTATGTTGATCTATAACTTTTTTGGGGTGCATTTATTTAGGGTTTTGCCTACTATAAAGCCTATACATAAGGTATGGTGTAATGATATAAAAGATAATATCTTAGTGAAATCGTTTTAGAGGTTGTTGGTCATGTAGATGTAAGCCGAATTGTCTACAGGGTTGTTCTTGTGTAAAGAAAGAAGGTATGATGTCAATTATGTCTTAGGTGTAGACCAAGGTTAGGCATGCAACCTTTTATTCTGAAGGAATAATTCAACAAGAGAGAAAAATGCTCAAGGAATGTTGGTTTTCCCATTTGGGTTTCCAAGGTAAAATCTTTATGTACTGTGTGTTTTCTTTGTCATTTACTTTCTTAATTAAATCTTTCTTCCTCTCTTCTTCTAGGTTTAGTGGGGAAGTGTTTCTCATTTCCTAACACAAAGGAAGGAATGGATAACTTTCCAACCTTCCGCATGAGATCAAATTTTTGTTGACCCATGTTGATATCCCTAGGTATGTTCATGTAGTTGATAGTACAATAGTCATGTAATGACATGGATGCATGGAACTCATCACCAAGAGTCGGGTACTCCCTCCAATAGTCATAAAAGGTTTCACCATGTCCTTGTTGCCCTTGATTTCTTGTTTGTTGATCCCCTAAGAAATGAGGCAAAAGAGGTCTAGGAATAAGTCTACTAGTAGTCCTAGTGTTGTTTTGTGTGGGAATATTGTTATTGTTGCCTTCTCCATGCTTCATGTTGTGTCCATTAGTACCCCCTGTACCAATGTTTCCCCCATGATTTTGGTTCCCATTGTGTCCATTGGAACCTCCTGCACCATTGTTAGTCCCATGGTTTTTATTTGCTTGAGTGTTGGCAATTAATTGTGTCATAAGTGTTGATTAAGGTTGGTTGTCATTGATGTCAACCCTTGAAGAAAGTCTGGTAGCGAATTCCAGTAGCACAACGGTTTGGGCAATGGACCTAAGGTTGTTTCATGTATAATGGTATGAGTTTTAATATATTTGAAGGTAATACTATTCTATATGGATAGTACATGTCATGCCATTTCTGGTGGTATGTGGAACATGACATAACTCCTCACGATTTGAGAGTTATGACCTTACAAAGTTGGAGGACCCTCATATGTTGGCTTGAAGGCCCAAAAGTTCAAAGAAGTCAAAGAGCTTGCAAAGAAGAAATTATTATTTAAATGATAAAGTAAAGTGACAAAGTCAAGAAGGATTATTTAAATAATAAAGTGAAGTGACAAAATCAAAGAAGATTATTT
>SNQJ01S0034484.1:39847-63773 GCA_010110895.2 Picea sitchensis | reverse complement strand
TTCACACAGACACTCATCGAGAGACTTGACAGAAAGGACCCTAAGCTTCACTTCAGAGAGATGGCTCAGCTCAAACAAACAGGTAGCCCAGAGGCCTATATATCTGAGTTTCAGAGGGTCGCAGTGATGGTTTCAAAGATTTCAGAGGGCCCTCTGGTGATGTTGTTTGTTGAGGGGCTAATGGAGACTCTACAAGTGTTGAAACATATATATTTTTCTAAACTTTAGACTTAAATAAGTTTAATTCTTGTTTAAATAAAAACAAACGTGCACTTGGAAGTCACCATTGATGAGGTCTTTTGTTTAATGCAACGATCCTAAGTTTTTTCAAAAGTTATGGAGCCACCCACTAGTTGAAAGGTCAAATCGCTAAAGACAGCCTTTAAAGTGTCGGGTTTCAGGGTTTCGTAATACTAGCAGTCAGACATGTAAATAACCCCAAAGTCCCGATATACGAAATTGTGAAACTAGCTTAAATTAAACTAGGTTAATTAAACGATTAATAATGATTAACGATACTTAAATTTTATCGCAACTTTGCATTTCGAGAATCCTGTCTTGAATGACAACTTGAAATCCCGACACCCGAAGTCGCGAAACCCTTAACTAATCACAATTAATTAAAATGTTAAACTTGATTAATATTAATTGATCAAATCGTGATTCGGGGATCATAGCTTGAACTGAAATAAGATCGCCCGGGACTCCAAACCCCGAAATGGATTAAGGTTAAACATGATTAATTAACAGAATAAACTTGATTTATTAACACCTTAAGCAATCTTATCTCCTGTAAAGTTTGCGTTGATTTGAAATGTAGGGAAATTCAAATGTTCTCTATGTTTTTCTCAGATCACGAAATATTGACCATTGATGACATTAATAGCTGATTTAGGGAAATGATTTCAAATAAGATCCTACTTTATCGCCCAAATCTTTTGACCAAAGGAATTAAACGCATTGTTAGTGAAGATCTACGCAGATTGATATGCTTAAGGCAAAGAAGATTTTTCATTTTCTGAATTACATTCTCGTTTTCACAAAGTTGGCTTAGCGAAATAATCAGTTTTCTACATTCTCGTTCTCTATAACAGATAATAGAACCCTGAGACTCGATACCATGGCTCCACGGAAAACGCCTAAAGCGACTGGTGAAATTTCAAGCCAGAACCCAGAGGTTCTCTCTGACACTTCGCCCAGAAGCGTAGATACAGTTAAAACCTAGACACATGTATTCAACACCCTGCAATACGAGCTGGTAAACTGCCCGGATGATTCAAGCGACAACGAAAAGGAAGACTTGTCTACCAAATACAAGATTAATGCTCAGTCAGAGATGCACAAGCTAGCAACAAGGCCACGGATTTTACCCTACAATGATATGATTGGATGGGCACTGGATCATGTAGATATCCCAACTAGAACTATATTCAATTCTCAGAAGGTAGATGTTGGATCATTTCGGCCAGAGCACATACAGGTGATGTACAAGTTGTCCCCAACACCAAACTTCACTTATAATGCCAGTTTCTTAGAAGATTTCAACAAGAAGGAGTGTGGTAAATTTGGAAAAAACCTTTCTGACTTGATCAAAGACTAGTATTCAAGCCCCGAAAAGTTCAAAGTTGATTCTCATGGCACATACTCAATTTCATCGTTACAACCACAGTTCATGTATATAGCCATGATGATGTGTAGGCTCTATGGGAAAGAGAACACAACCCATTTATCTCTGCCATGGGTACCCATTATACACACAGTAGCGGAAGGGTATTCTTTCGACTGAGCCAAAATATTGTCGGACAATCTGGCTAGTGAAATTACAGAATACCAGGCACACAAAAAAAAAGGGAAATAGTCTTTGTTCTTCATGTCAGCTTATATTATGGATGCCATATGTTTCATGACGCCTTTCCCGTTGATGGGCTGGAGATGGACTCCAAAAAGCACAAAACCAATTCACATCTATCATTCTAAGCTCTGGGAAGACAAAGCGAAATATTTCTTCTATGAAATCTGTAATTGGGTAGTGGTGTCGATGCACACTGTTATATTTGGTCACCCACCTCCTAGAATTTGAGATAAAATTGTGGCTAACCTAAGCAGCGTGGCAGACCGGTACATCAAGGAACACTTCTCCTATATCAGGGTTTTTGGTTGTTCAGTTCCTCCATATCCTCTGACGCAATTTTTACCAGACAGACTATTGTGCCACGAAGTCACACGACAAACTGTACTCGGCGGGATTAGCAAAGAACTCAAAGGAGTACAGAAAAAGGTATGGCCATCTTTTCCCTTAAACATTGGTGCATTTTATTTATTTGATTTCGGCCACTCCAGAGTGGAGGTCGCGGCCTTAGAAGAAATAAAGCTGGTAAACATTGAATTCAAGAAGCACGGCCCGCAGAAGGTTATGGGTAACCACATGGCCAGTTGTGATCTGAAAAGGTATGAACAGGAAGATTCTCCTCAAGACAAGATTTTCCGAGGATCGAGATCTTATCTAGATGTCTTAGGCCGAGTTCGAGCTCTGTCACCCGAAAGAATGATTGAATTCTACGACTTTCAGAGGCACCGAAGCCGTAGCCTCCCTAAAGTGTTAGAAGGGGGAGTCCCTACGTCTTCAGATACATAGCGAACGGAGACCAAAAGTTCAGAAGCCATAAAACCTGGCAAACAAGAAACCCAAGAAAACTTAGAGAAAATTGAGGTCTCAAACCAGAAAGAAGATACCCCAGAGATAGATGTATCAAGTAATCGGGCCAAAGAGCAAGCAGAGAGATTAACAAAGAAAGGAGAATATAGGCCATTGTCTATGCCAGATAAATCAACTACAGACGCGACCGGAAAGCAGTCATACACAGAAATCAATAGCCCCATTCAGTTTATCACGCCTTTATAGTTCACCAAAGGGAACCCCAGTGCAGAGGTAGTATGTATAGACGATCTGACAAGAATTCCTATAAAAGAGATACCCCCTACCAATTTCTTTTTCAGCAAGAAAAGGATCATTGTGGTGAAGAGAGAAACACACCAAAGGGAGGGTACAGCGGTCAAAAGACTCAAAGTACTAATTGATGGAGAAGCCTTAGAAGAGGTAGAATTCGTCGAAGAAGTAGCAGGTTCATTGGGGCTTATGCAACAGCGAGCCAGTTTTCGGTTGGAACTTTAAAAGGATGGCTGAAGAAAAAAGACTTGCTATAAACCAACTACAAAACCAAATAAAGACTGTAGAAGAGGACGTCAGAAGCGAAGTCAACAAGGGCTTCGAGCAGATGAGAGCCAGCGACAGACAAGAAATCCAACAGCTTAAATCCAACCTTGAAGAGATGCACAAGACTACCCAAGTGAGCCAAGGGCTGGTCATCCAACAAGAGGAGTTGGTACGACAACTACAAGACAAATTAAGCTCTACCGAAAGCATGGTTGTAGATATAACATTGTTCCAAGCTCAAGCACTGGAAGTGCGAAAGAAACTAGAAGCAGCACAACAAGACCTTCTCTCTAAAGTAGAAATCGTCCAAAATCATTTTTGGGTGATAGATCAAGCATTAGGTAACATTTTTTAAAGAGAGAGAGAGGCTATCGTTGCCCGGACTACCTTCCAGAAAGCAGTTATATCATCAGCAAAAGAAGGTATAGCTATGACTTCCAGGTTGTCCATTTCGGAACAAACCAGAGGCGATGTCATACTGAAGATTTGGGAGTCTAACATAGCTGAAGGTAGGAAAATAGCTAAGGAAGTGAAAGAATCTTATGAGGTAGATTTTTTTTCACTCAACAAGGAATTATTAGGCCTAGATAAAGAACATAGCTCTGGAATATTGGGTCAGATTGATATAGCTAAACATCTTCTCGACATTAAGACAAATATGGAAGAAGCCCAAGACGAAATCTCGCAGATAAAACAGGCTTATATTGCTCAAATAGATAGATGGTTAGTGAAGCCTAATCTACGACTATAGTCTATTATTTCAGAAGATAGACGATTAGAAGAGAGATTGCCTCAGCTGGAAAAGAAGTTATACACTTTCGAGGCTAATAACCTAACAGAACCCTCCAAGTTGGTAGCTCAGTTTGTGGGCAGATGCATCGAATGTACTGAGCAGGGAAAGGGTAGCACCTCTGGAAACAAATGAATACAATCTGTGTACTAGAAGACTGAAAAGGAAAATGTTCGGGCCATCATAACAAGAAGATCAAGAAGATTTGCAAATGAAGCGTTTCAACTTCTATATTTTGTAATTTTAATTATTCTAAAGATAGAGGAATTCCAGCCGTTTCAGGTTGACAACTTTTGTATAAATGCATATTCGAAAGAATGAACAAAGGTTGCTTCTTGTCGGTTGTAATTGAGAAAACTCTCCTCACCGAGAATTAATACAAGTGCAGACCAAAGATTCCACATTTCGTCCAGTTTGAGTTATGTGTACTTCTGTCTTTCCACATTCCAACATCTTTCTATATATTTCCTTGATGAATGCTTGATCGCAATTTAGTACAATATCTACTGTGATTATATTTCATTTAGTTATCTGATAGAAAACATTTTTTCCTCTGTGTTTATTGTTAGTGAATACAAGACCTGTCAGTTAATTAGATTACTACATTTTATGCTTCAATTAAGGTTACATTATCTATTTTCTTCTTCTGTAACAAAGTAAGATTCTTTTGCATTTGATGTCTTTCTTTGTCTAACAACTTTATGTTTTTCTCTCACTACATCCAATATTTTCAAATTTAACTCGGACACGAAAAACGACCTCTGAGTTGTTATACTACTAATTCAATTTAAGGAATTTTTCTCACATAACTGAGATAGAAAAAGCAAACATTAAACTTTCCTTATTTCTTGATGCTTGACATTATACTTTGAGCCTTAAGTATAAACTTAGGAACAACAATGAGGATGGATCAAGGCCTACAAGCCTACCTCTTTACAGGATGTAGTCAACAGAGCTCGGGATATGCAGGATGCAGTACCTAAAAATCTGTTTCCGCCAAAACCCACTTTTACCCCGAGGACTAAGGACATCAGACCACCTCAGAGAGGTTGGGTCGGCAAGCCCAAACTGGATGAAGATACCAGGAGAGAATTGAGGAAAATGAAGTTGTGTTTCAGCTGTCAGGGGCCATGGGCACCAGGGCACAGATGCGTCGGGAAGGATAGAATGGGCAAGGCCCATTACATTGAGGTATACTCTGACATTGACAATGATGAGGATGAGGAGGTGGAGCAAGTACAGGACCAGGGACATCCAGCATCAGGAGATGAGTCTTCACAAGCTGGGGCTAAGGTCCCAGTCATGGCCTCGATGTCAAGATTTCTGAGGTATCATACCTTCAGGGTCAGAGGTGTCCTACAAGGGCACAAGGTGACCATATTGATCGATGGGGGAGCACCCCACAACTTCATTGACAGTAACATGGTCGAGAGGAGAGGAATTCAATGGGTTCACAGTAGTCATACCTAGAGGCCACCTGATGAATTGCACCAAGTGGATTCCCAAGCTCACAATAACCATGGGAAACTACTCAATGACAGATGATTTCTTTGTGGTGGACATACCAGACACAAATGTAGTGTTGGGCATTCAATGGCTTTACTCTATTGGGAGATACACTACTGATCAGAGGACCATGGAGATGGAGTTCAAAGGACCGGATGGAAACAAAGTGGTCCTACGGGCCATGCACCAGTACCCACTGAAGGTTGTGTCATCGCACAGCATGGAGGCAATTATGAGGCATGGTGATATAGAGTGGGTTGTAGAGTGTTTTATTTCTAACCGACAGCCACGAGACCATCTGCAACAGCGTCCAGAGAACTTACAGGTATTACTCTGCAAACATCATAAAGTATTTAGTGACATTCATCCTAGCATTCCACCTGATAGAGGTTTTGAGCATATCATAGAGCTAGAGGAGGGGGTCCAAGCAGTTATCACAAACCCCTATCAGCATCCTAAAGTTTACAAAGACGAGATTGAAAAAACCATTAAAGAATTGTTGAAATTGGGCCACATCCACCCTAGTTCCAACCCATTTTCCTCTTCTATTGTCTTAGTCAAGAAGAAGGATAGTACTATGCGGATGTGTATTGACTACAGGGCCCTAAACAAGAAGACAATCAATAATCGGTACCCCATACCCAGGATCGATGAATTAATGGATGAGCTCAGGGGAGCCAAATTCTTCTCAGAGATTGATCTTCGATTAGAGTATCACCAAATCAAGGTACGAGAGCAAGACGTACCTAAGACATCCTTTAGATGCCACTATGGGCATCATGAGTTTCTAGTCATGCCATTCGAGCTAACTAATGCCCCTACTACTTTCCAGTCGTGCGTGAATCATGTGTTCAATAAGCAGCTGAGAAAGTTCTTATTGGTCTTCTTTGATGACATCCTCATATACAGCAAAACATGGGAGGACCATCTGCGACATCTGGATGAAGTACTTGGTAATATAGAGAGTCAGCAGTTGTATGCGAAGGAATCCAAGTGTGAATTTGGTATGACAGAGATACTCTACCTGGGGCACGTGATTGGGATGAACGGGGTACAGGTACACCAAGAAAAGATCGAGGCGATCATTGAATGGCCAACTCCTAGGAATGTGACAAAACTGAAGAGTTTCCTCGGTCTTTGCACTTACTACAGGAAATTTATTAAGGGATTCTCACAGTTGAGAGCACCACTGACCGATATCACCAAAAATGGGGATTTTGTTTGGATAGAGAAGGCCCAGGAGACATTCAAGAAAATGAAGCAAGTGATGAGATCATGCCCTATTTTAGCACTCCCTGATTTCACTCAGCCCTTTGTCTTGGAGTGTGATGCTTCGGGAATTGGTATAGGATCTGTATTGATGCAAAACGGTCACCCCATAGCGTTTGAGAGTCGCAAACTCCAAGAGTACGAGCAGCATTACTCCATATATGACAGAGATATTGGCCATAATGCATGCTTTGACCAAATTCCAGTAGTACTTGGTGGGGAACAAGTTCAAGGTAAAGACTGATCACAATCGCTTGAGGTTCCTCATGGAGCAAAAGGAGCTGAGCAAGCGGCAACAAAAATGGATCAGTAAAATCCAAGCCTACGATTTCAAAATTGAGTATGTGAAAGGAAAAAACAATGTGGTTGCGGACGCCCTATCGAGGATACCTACTCTCTCTCTCTCATAGAGATTTCAGTGGAATGGAAAGCACTTCTATTGGTAGAATACTCCAAAAACAGGTTTGCTTGTGAGATACTTGATGGTCAGGTCTCCGATGACAGGTATAGGGTTATTGACGACATCATATATTATAGGGACCGGATCTATTTAATACCAAAATCCCAGTTGAAAGACAATATTTTGCATGCAGCACATACTTCTCCTTCGGCAGGTCATCCGGGATACTTGAAGACTTATAGACAAATTCGAGAGAGGTTCGCTTGGAAGGGTCTCAAGACAGATGTATTGAAGTTTGTACGGGAGTGCCACATCTGTCAGCAAAACAAGGCGGAACATACCCACCCAGCAGGATTGCTCCAACCGCTTCCAATTCCTGAACAAAAATGGGAAATCATTTCGATGGATTTTATCACGGGGTTGCCTCTGGTTCAGAAGAAAGATTGTATCTACATGGTGGTTGATAGGCTTACTAAATTCGCCCATTTCTTCGCCATATCGTCCAAATACTCAACAACGTAAATAGCGGAATTGTTCTTTAGAGAGGTATTTCGGTTGCATGGACTGCCCAAGACAATTGTCAGTGATCGAGACAACAGATTCATGGGGGGCTTCTGGTAGGAGCTATTCAGACGAGACAGAATTAACGCCTCTACCAGTTATCACCCTCAGACTGATGGGCAAACAAAAATTATGAACAAATGGCTCGAGGGGTATTTGAGAAATTATGTCTCAGGGCAACAGAAGGCGTGGATCAAATGGTTGCACTTGGGTGAACATTGCTATAACACCAATTATCACATGTCGATCGGGATGACACATTTTCAAAGCTTTATATGGTTATGATGCCACCACCTTTGTGGATCGAGCGTTTGGGGACAATCAGGCACCCAAAGCCAAAGATTGGATTCAAAAGAGTTGGGACATCTTGCAAACTCTCAAAGATAACCTGCAACTAGCACAAAATCAACAAAAGATGTACGCCGACAAGCATAGAGTGGAGCACAATTTCGAGGTGGGAGACTTGGTATATCTTCGCTTGCATACAGGCAATCATCATTGAAAATGAAAGGGGTGGAGAAATTGAAGCCACAATTCTACGGTCCCTACAGGATTTCGAGGCGAGTCGGGGAAGTAGCTTATGAGCAAGAGCTTCCAGAGGGGTGTAAGATACACAATGTCTTTCATGTTTCATTCCTCAAGAAGGCAGTGGGACAACATGTTGTCATTTCTACAGAGTTGCCACCATTGGACGAGGAGGGGTAGTTGATTCTAATTCTGGAGGAGGTGTTGGAGACCATAGAGTGGAAATTAAGGAACAAGAGCATCAAAGAGTACCCGATCAAATGGAAAAATCTACCTATCGAGGACGCTACTTGGGAAGGAGAGCAGATATTGCAACATCCTGAGATTGTTTGAGGACAAGCTATCTCAGGCGGGGAGGATTGTAATGTCCCCGCTAGCCTAGGAAGCATAAGTAATGGTTCCGCTAGCCTAAATTGGTTCCCGTATGCTAAGTCGAAAAAGTTACCTAGAGAACTCTACTTTTGCCTAGGAAATGACTTTATAAGGTGAAAAGGGGAAAAAGGGAGACATGGGTCTTAGGCAAGAGAAGGTCACTTGAAATTATAAAGTTTGCAAGCATAAAGTGACTTTAAAATAAAATTAAAAGGTAAAGTTTGCAGGAGTTAATTCAATGAAGGAATAAAAGAGGGGAAAAGAAGAGACACCCCTCATTCTTGCATTCACTCATTTGGAAAATAGATTTTTGAGAGCTCTTGAGAAGAGAAGAGAGTCTTTTGGAAACCCTTCATCTGTCTCTGGTTTCAGTGTTGAAACTATACACCCTAGTCAGATCTGAGGAAGAAGTCGCTTCAGATTTCTTCATTGGACTTCATTGGATTGAGTTCCTTCATTCGGTAGTTACTCTGGATGCGTGCGAATCGATTTAATCAAGGAGGACAAGTTTACTTCACTGTTGGACGTTTTTTCTTCACTTGGGCCACTTCCTCCTTCGTTTTGTTGAGTTGAAGACAGCTTAAGTGATTCCTCATATTGCTGGGCGATTTATTACTTGTGTGGGGCGTACCCATCACCACAGGGGCGCATATCTCATCGCAGAGATCAGAAATATCAATGCTGGGGTCGTATCCCTTGTCCTGGGCATGATCTATACAGGCTGGGCGCATATCTCCTTGCAGAAGGTGAAAATACAAGGGTGGGGGTCAAATCTTCATATTGACAAGAGTGGAATAGAGGCACAAACTGTTTGCTGGTTGTGGCTCCTTCTTACTGGGCGCATTGGGCGCTTCATAACTGTTGCTGTGTTGGTTCTGGATTGTTGGACATGATTTATTGCTGAATGGAGTTTTATTGAATGCTGGGCTGCGTATTATTGTCAATGAAGGTCGTGGGAATCTCTATCAAGCAGCAGGACTGTCTATAATACTATCTCAGGGTTGTAATAGCCATCTCTTATCAGTTTGAGTGAACAAAGATAAAGAAGAGAACTTCTATTCTGCTGCTGACTTATTCTTCTTATACAACCTATTTCCGGCCTCTATTATCTCAGAGCACTCGCTGCTGGGCACATATTTCCTTTGCTGGGCACTTTTACTGTGGATTGTATGTTGAGAAACAGACAAGCTTAAGGAGATGGGCTACTCTGATCACATATAATCATGTTCCTTATTGCATTACTGTAGCTTCTGATTTTATTTAATGTTAAGTGCTGATATGTGTACCCACTCATAAGACTGATTGCTGGGTTATGTTCCCTTACGTATCTTTTCCCTTATTGCCAAGAATAATTAAAGAAGATTGCTGGAATAGTACCTTTCCATAAGCATATGATACCTACTATTCTCAAATTGATTGCTGTTATAAATTGTCGCTGAACTGTTTGACAAAATCTGCCAACCAAATTTAGAGGAAAAATTGTATAACATAGGCAAGGAATATTACAAGGGTGCACCAATGGTTGTCCAAGGTCCATCAACATCCCAACACAAGACAAATGTACTATCATGGACATCAGCTTCACTGAGTGTTCGATCAAATCCAAAAATCAAACACCATTGAGTATTCAATCAAATCTAAAATCAAACACCATTGAGTGTTCAATCAAATACAAAATCATCAAAAGCCAATCTAACTGTGTTGGGATTAGACCAAATACAAAACGATTAACATGACCATTTGGATATCCAATTCTAGGGGTACCTAGCACAAAATGTCAAACTTGGCCTTTATGTGTAGGTGAATTCATAGGAAGGTTGAATTCATGACCTTTCAAAGGTATTATAAAACTCTCCTCTAAAAGTTGTGTTGTTTTTGTGTGCAAACAAAAATGGACATAAATAAATCCAAAATAAATCTAGAACAGTTTGTGGTAGCAGTGTCAATGATGAAATCACAATGTTTTAGCAAGATGTCTTTAAGAAAATAAATCTAATCTAGAACAGTTTGTGGTAGCAGTGTCAATGATGAAATCACAATGTTTTAGCAAGATGTCTTTAGGAAAATAAATCTAATCTAGAACAGTTTGTGGTAGCAATGTCAATGATGAAATCACAACGTTTTAGCAAGATGTCTTTAGGAAAATAAATCTAAAACAGTTTGTGGTAGCAGTGTCAATGATGAAATCACAACGTTTTAGCAAGATGTCTTTAGGGGGCATGCAAAAAGGTAGGGATAATGTGGCATACATGCCTGAAATTTTTGTCAATAACTCTGGCTATTCAGTAATTCTTCCATTTGGAAAAACATAACGAAATACCTCATTTCCTTGCTGAATATATACTAGCCTGAATCTAAATTGAATCGTTTTAAAAATTGATGAAAAAAGAGTTGGTGCCAATACCAAATAATTTTAACCAAATTTCTATTGTGTTTCCAGGTGAATCCACAAAATTCTTATTTATTGGGAGTCAATCAATGACCTGCAGCGCGAGCTCAGGTGAATCCACAAAATTCTTATTTATTGTGAGTCAATCATAACCTGCAGCGCGAGCTCTTGGGGTTTAAGAGAGTTCGTTGGAGCTCAAGCCAAGTGTCCCAAGGCTGAACCCTGTGGCTCAACATTGGTTAAGGCTCGAGGATTTTTTGTCTGTTTAATTATAGCATGGTACCAGTCTACTTACAGATTGGCCTATAATTCTTGTAGAAAATGATACTTACAATTAAGCTAAATCCCCTGAATGTACAGAAATTGAAGCCAGTGTCTATGATGAAGCCCATGTGCAGTGACTACAATGATTTGGAGACGCATATCGATGATTCGTTGGAACATAGAAAGGATAGAAGATGTCTATTATATTGTTTTGAGAAGCCAATTTGTTTGGCCTTGGTATATTAATCTTCATGGATATCATAAACTGTTATTGTATTGTTGTTTTTTATTTCATAGATATCCAAAACAATAATCAAAAATATAACCAAACAATCATAACAATGTTTTTGCTTCCCTTAATCTCCACAAATTTCACAAATTTTGAGGGGCAGTAATTAATTAATTAATTAACTAAATTAACATCCATCAACTTAGCTAGCAACCAACAACTACACCCATCATTGCAGCAATAATCCCAAAGTAGAAAAGTTTGGCATGCAATCACCACCCCTGCAATCAAATCAATAGATAGTGGAAATAAATTTTAAGAGAAAATGAAAAGATGTCTATTTAAGAAAATTGTTGTACACTAAGACAATTGAAGTATGTGGGCCTTTTTCATTGCAAACAATTGCTCTCCTGTGGGTATGGCTGGGTAGCAGTCAGTCATCAAAGTTAAAATGTTTCTTGGAAAATATGAAGTCTGTCGCTTCCTTTTATGTTTTTATGTTTGGCTAATGAGTAAGTTAATCTTCAATTGCTCTCCTGTGGATATGGCTGGGTAGCAATCAGTTATCAAAGCTAAAATGTTTCTTGGAAAATATGAAGTTTGTCGATTCCTTTTATGTTTTTATGTTTGGCTAATGAGTAAGTTAATCTTGTAGCAAACGAATCCTCTTTCCAACCACAAATCCAATAAGAATTGTAGGTTTCCAACCACAAATCCATTAATAAGAATTGTAGGGAAACGTAATCCTTCCAACCAATAAATCCAATAAAATTGTAGCAAATGGGGAAACGAATCCTCTTTCCAACCACAAATCCGATAAGAATTCAACAGAAATTCCAAGCATGAGCACAGTTCTACCATGATCTAAGATCTGTGCATGGAAGAACAATGCCTTTCTGACTCCACCAAGATCGTCAAAAATTCAATCAAAGTTCTGAATTGATATGAACTTTGACGTTCTATCTCGCCAAATTCGAATAATTAGAAGAAAGTTTGCTGCAAGATTAGGCAGCTCCCCTAATATATTGTGTATCTAAAAATGAGTGTAGATAACATCTTATTATATAATAATGATGATATTTCCTTTCTGTTCGTCACAGTCAGTCAATAGCTATAGACATAGGTAGGGTAAGCATAGAACGACTCCAAACGTATATTATCTTAAATTTTAGCAACACTGCAAATAACCTATCCCACTCTTTTAATGCATTGTCATTTCTTCATGAGCATATCAGTCGCACAAGGATTCACCGCACATGGAAGCAATCACAAAACGAGTATAAAACTTCGGGTAAACTGGTGGGATAGAAAATATATGTTATTTTAAATTTGAGCGACACTGCAAACCACCAATCCCACTCTTTTAATGTATAGTTATTTCTTCATGAGCATACCAATCAGAGAAGGATTTATTGCACATGGAAGCAATGACGAAATCAGCATAAAACTTTTGGTGAAGTGGTGGATAGAAGTTGACGAAACATGCAACAAAATACTCCATTTCCGGCAACCCTTGCCGGATTCTACTTCGAATCACCTGGAATCTGACCAAAATGAGGCCTGGCGAGGCGATATATCAATCAACAGACGTCAAAAACCCCAGGGCGATATATCTGTGATCTTCCACAGATTCCAGCGGGAAATACGCCCGAAAGGGTTGCATAAATGATGCAAACGGTTGGACTTTTATCTTACTGCGGTAGGATATATGTAGTTGTACCGAAAAAGAGGTGCGAAACACTTCCAAGGAAACAGGCTGGGGGAGTGTCCAGGCCCAAATATTATGAACGTATATATACTGGACACTTGAATATCTCTAAAATCTCAAACGAGACAATAATTGTTTTAATTATAACATAGATACACTGTTAAAAGTCACGACACTTGGCAAATAGAGAATTTCAATTCAGAATAAGTTCTTGACATACCTAAGATTTCATGGTGATTATATTCATAACAAATCAGCTTGAAACACGATTCAACTTAAAGTTCTCATTTTCCAGCGTTGTCAACGTAAATGCATACAAGACGATAATAAAAAATTCATATAACCTCCCATCTAGACCAGCTATAAACAACTTCCAACCATGACACGTTGCACCAGTTATACATATTTATTAATAACAAAATAGATTTAAGAGATCTCCTAATAATGGTGATAACCTTTAGTATCAATTGAAGCCTTCAGTGTTTCTTGTCATTTCATAAAATTAGTCGGATGCACCCAAAACAAAAACAAAAAGAATCTCATGCATCAGGCTGTAGCTAAAAGAACTTGCAAACATAAGCCAAGTGATAAAATACTTATTTTGAAATAAAGATTTGGCAGTAAAAAAGAAAAGGATGGCCAATCATGCGCATGCACTCTCACTATGATTGGAAAACAACCACCGCCTATATTTGTTTTCAACAATTTTATTATAACAAATTGCTACCTGGGGTTTGCATGAATGCAATAAGGGATTCAATTATTTGCACCCTGCACCACCAAAATTCTAAAGAAGTTGTGACAAGAATACAAAGCTCGAAGCTATGATACATGATTTTATGAATAGAACATTAATAGGCCAAGAAAAATAGAATGACAGCTAAACTAGGCCCAGTCCCATAGCAATTCTGAACGTAACAGTTTTCCTGTCACCCCATAATTTCTTGTTTAAGCTTCTCAATGGCAGTTGCTAGTTCCTCTCTGCTCCCCTGTAAAACGGAAATAAAGCAGTCATATTCCATCCTTAAGCAGACGTCTTGCCCACATCAAATATATCATTTAGGAAGTAATCACCTTAAAAAGCAGATATCGGTAGACAAACCAAACTGTGTAGCCAAAGCCTATAAACTCCAAAACTTTTGGAAGCTGTGAATTCAAAAGAGGTTCAGTGTGAAATAACCAGACACTGACAATTTCTTTGACTCCCTATAAATCCATCTCTGTAAATTCTTAAGACTGTAGCTTTTCATGTATATGCCTTTTAACAGCAATCAACTACCTTGAAAAATAGTTAAAACGTCCATTACATTATGGTAGACAAAGAAAAATACAGAAGCACAGACCAAAGGAACAGAATCGATTGCATCAACAACAGTTGCCGAGACCCATAATGCCACCAAGGCAGCGCTTCCATAGATCAATGGTGTTGATTTGTTCTCAATAGAATCAAACTACAAGCAACAACAAAAGTAAAATTTAACCCCCCATTGTCATCTCAACTACGTGGTAACAACAAAAAGCAAGATTTACATTTTGCACAGGTCTGGAAAACAACAGGCTTCAAAAATCATCTAACCAACAAGGAAAACAAATCGTTTCTTCTAAATTCAAAATTATTCTTAAACATTCATAGAATTGAATGTCATCTTAACATAGATAAGATTAAAGCATAAGCATGATAAGTTATAACTTGTAGTTTACCTGAATTTACTAGAATAATATGCTAGAAAGCAAAATGTCTTGAATATGAAAATATTATCCAAACCTTTTGTTTCAAGTTACTAAGCATGTCATCAAACTGCTGAGAGTCATCAGATGAACTTTCTTCCGAAGTTTCTTCTCTCAAAGGCAATACTTCAAGCTCTTCCGATACATCAGTTGCAGTGTCTTCTGATGTTGTTGCTCTGGCAAGCAAGGAAGCAAAAGGCATTGGCCCTGCAAAGAGTAACAATACATAATTTTTTGCCTGGAACAATTAAGAGCTCTAGTCATAACCTCTTCCAAATCAATAGCTTGAAAAAACATTCCCCTAATCTCATGTTCTAGCATTGCCCTTGCATGTGAGGACATACAGATCTAGACGTTCCTTGTTTATTTCAATGGAGAAATTTTGAAAAAAATGAGGAAGAGCAACACATGTTAAAACCCATAGACAGAAAGCAATTTGTACACCTGGACAGAAGTTTTATAAATGTATTATACAAATGACATGGCTTCTATCGCCATTCACGGATGACCAGAGATTAAGGTAAATATTTCTTAACTACCTTAATCTCTGGTCATCAGTGAATGGCGATAGAAGCCATGTCATTTGTATAATACATTTATAAAACTTCTGTCCAGGTGTACAAATTGCTTTGTCTATGGTCAACCAACTTCAGCAACAAAGTCCTTGAAGACAATGCAGCCCTCACTGAGAAAAGAGGTTAGGTATGACAATTCCATAAAATGGTGTAAACATTTTTGACATTCCCACATTTAAGATCTCAAACACTTATTGAGGAGGGCGACACAAACAGGGGCTTGTAGAGGCACAAGGTTTCTGGTTTTATCTTGTGTGACAGCTCAATCACTCTTCAGGAAAGGGAGCCTCAACTTGGATATCAAGATGACCAATCACGCACTCGTTATTTCTAGCTCACTTTCAACATTAAACGGTATTTTATCTTTTTTCCTTTTGTTGTTACCAAATTCAGATGCAACTATCATGAAAATTAAGATGCCTCTATACTAACTCAGAAAATGAGGATCTCAAACCCACATCAATTTTAATAATGCATAACAGGAAAGGAACCATTCATATGAAGAATGCCAGATAAGATAAGATAATTTTATCCATGTCCAACAAATGACCACAAAAGTAGGTCAATATGACTAAAAGGTACATCCAGTGATATAAGGGCCAATGCAGAGTGCAAAAGCAACTCTTCATGAGAGAACATTAAACACAACATCAATATATGGCATCTGTGAGGCTATCAAACAAGATTTACCCTGTTTTTGAAAATGGGCACACCAGATCATTCAGGAACTGCTATACACCAAACAGACACAATCTCAATGCAAGAATGCTGCCCCCAATCTGACAATAGGCCCTTTTGGCCACTTAATTGATCAAGTTCTACTCACCAATGGAAACTCTCACAAGCAGCTCAATTCAGGGTTTAAGTATGGCTAGAAGATTCACATGCGATATACAATGGCTCATTAAAATTTAAAACATGCTCACAACTATAAACATTAAGTATACAGCCCATCGATTTCACAAAGTTGATGGCTAGCAGCGAACAAACTCATCAAGTAAAAAATGTCTGCCTGCTTCTCCACTAAGCATATAGTATATGTAGGGGAACCTTCAATTAGAGAGATCATCAATCTTGTTTAAGAGTGGGAACTTCCAAACAGAGTTCATCCATCTCTTCATAGACATGAACCTCCAATGTCAGTGATTTCCCACCTCTGTGTGAACCTCTTAAGCAAAGCAATGATACACCTAACAACAAAATGTGGAAATAGCCATGTCCACAATGGGAATTCTCCAAGATATATACAAAACAAGCAAGGAAACTCAAGATAGTCGACAAAATTTTGGTCATAGAATGTAATCAGAACCGGACCGGTCATCAAATCGGTCAACCCCAAAAAATGTAAACCGGACTGGAACTGGAAAAAAAAACAGAAAAAAAAAGACCAAAAAAACGGTCGACCAAAAAATACATAAAATATTCAAATTTTGAAAAAAAATGTGTGCGCATGCATCCATATGAATCCAAATCATTATAAACAAATATGCAAAGTTTCTCATGTTTATAACAAGTAATGGTGCATATAACCAAAATAGCATCGAGTGCAATCCATCTCTGAACCAAAATACATCAACAAAGAGGCTCGAAATGGCATCTAGAGTCCAAAAAAAATCATGCTACAACAAATAACTACATATCATCAAAATCATTGCCTATATTAGGATCCTCCTCATCAGTATCACCCTCTAAGCATTAAAATAAGATAGACAAAGCTTAACATGCCTAATCAGTGATTTTGCTTGAGTGAAGGGTACAATTTTACTAGGCTCGTGACAGGAGTTCAATAATCAATGCCACCAACATCAAGGTACAAAGAGGGCTTGGTGCTATTGATTAAATGCTAGTTCCATACCCTCATACATGATAGAATCTAGTGGAAACGTTGCAATCCTGCCAATCTTGAAATCCTGAAAACTGTAAGTCTGCTGAATTTTGAATGGGACCGAAAATTCTACTTTCTCCCTATGAAGTCCAATGAGGTTGGAACCACTCTCAATAAAATGGTGATGTTAAAAATTAATGGTGATGTTAAAAAATTGAGTAAAATTTGGCATTCTCCTTTATCTTTCATTTTCCTTGACATTCTCCTTTATCTTTCATTTTCTAAGATTTTTCTTTAAGAATTTAATCTTACCATTAATTAGTAGGGTGAGTGAAATGGATTGGGGGGGGACCTCTTTAAATAGCATTAGTAGAGCCCTAGGGTTAGTATTGTGCTTGCAAATAACTTAATTTATTGTTTTTTTTTTAATTTCAGTTTTGGTGGTCCCTAGGTGCACCAGGAGGTTCTGTACGAAACTGGCCAAAAATAGTCCAAAACCCTGAACTGGACAAGAAAGGCCCCGAAACCGATCGGACCAGACCGTTTTACCGATTCCGGTCCAATTCTAATAACACTAATAGTTATTAGTCAACTTGTCTTTTCCCCTCACGTGCAAGATACAATAGACTAGAAGTGGTGTCGATAAGCATTCTTTGAGGCAAGCATTGGGGGCTTGGGACATGTTACCCTTCATACTGTATGAGAGGTAACCATGTGATTTTCATCACATGCTATAGATTTCAACGTGAGCACCACTCTCCCAATGGCATGATGTTCTAGTTCACACTTCCTGTGAGCACATTAGATTGACCACTCGGAGCTTGTGTGTCAGAGATCTTGTTGCATGATGGTCTTCCTTGCACAGTGGATATACCCAACCATCTTTTCACTCCATGTCGTTTTCCCCATCACTTCTATGCACATTTATCATATTCCTGCTCATGGTTGACTTATCATATGTTATAACAAGGTCCATACTTAATAGTCCCATGTCGAAAATCCCAATCTTAAGAGCTATAAGCTTGAAGTTAATGCAGCCAAATGATAAAGCTTGAGTCATGCCACCTTGCAATAAAGCCCAATGCCCCAAAGTCCCATGTTTAACCATGCATATCTAAAGAAAGGGACCAATAAAATAAAATAAAAAGGCAGGAAAAGGGGTAGGAAGAAAAAGGGTTAAAGGAATGGTAACTCAATGCTAAGCACTCCCTCTCTTTAGAGCATAGTTGAAAAAGCCTCCGAAAAAACACGGACTTTTTTAAAAATTGCGATTTTTTTCAGGCGACGAAAAATCCACTGGAAAAAATCGCGATTTTTTTCAAAGTCGAATAATTCGCGACTTTCTCCTATATAAGTCATGATTTTTTAGAAAAAATCACGGGCCAGTCAATGGACATCATGGGGATAAAGCAGTGTTTTTGAGTTTTTTTGTCATTTGCGTTTGTCACAGTTGGAGAAGGGCTTGACTCGATCAAGTAGGTACTAGACCCCACCAACATGCTAGATTAATTTTTTTTAAAAGGGTTTGACCAAAAGGGATTAAAAGTTGACATTTCCTTTATCTTTCCTTTTTATCCTTTTACTTAAATTTTTAACATTACCATTAATTGTTTCATGATGTTTGAGAGTGGTTCCAACCTCATCAGACTTGATATGGAGAAAGTAGAATTTCATATCCCATTCAAGATCCAGCAGACTTAACAGTTTTCAAGATTTCAGGATTGGTAGGATTACAAAATTTTCATTGGATTCTATCACGTACGAGGGTATGAGATTGGCATTTAATTAAGAGCACCAAGCCCTTTATATACCTTGATGTTGGTGGTATTGATTGTTGAACTCCTCTAACATGGCCTTAGCAAAAATGTACCTTTCACTCAAACCAAAATCATTGATTAGGCATGTTAATCTTTTTCTACCATATTATAAGGCTTCGATTAGATAGTTTCATCAAAATTGGGAGGTGTTCACTGATGTCTCTAGAGGATCAAGGTAGAGGCAAAGGGTGATACTAATGATGAGGATCCGAATATAAGCGATGGTGGAACATTGTTTGTCATTTTTGTTTGTCATTTAAATGTTCTTGTTCATTTATTCATAATGCTTTCTTTCAAAGTTTCAATAATTTTTTGGAAACATGGTTTGGAATTTTTAAAATATTTTTTTTCATTTAAATTTAAATATTTTATTTAATTTTTAGTAAACCAAGTCATTGAAATCAGATCGGTCCAAGTCAATCCGAGTTCGAGTCCAAGTCGAAGTTGACAATCAATCGATTCTAAGGCAAAGTCTGAGTTTTAAAACATTGCATTGTGCATCTACCTCATGATGATGAGATACATTTATATATGCGATGTCATTTTGTATTGGTTCTCCACTTTTGAGTCCTTGATTAGACAACTATCAGGGTTCAGGATTCAATATCGACTTTGATGTATTTTTTTTATTTGGCATCCACTACATCATATATATTAGTGTTTTCTCCATATTTATGTGCCAATGAGTTTATTTGATGTTGTTGTTGCTTTATATGTTTAAAATTTTGAAAAAAATGAATATATTTTGTATTTTTTAATGTATGTCGTGGTTTTCCGATTTTTTGCCGATTTTTTTCGACTTTTTCCGAAACAATGTTTTCGTGACCCTCGTCGACTTTTTGTCAATGTCGACTTTTTCAATAGTGCTTTAGAGGCACTCATGTAGATGAATATCTTAAACAGACCTTATGTGGCTATGAGAGCAAACTCATGAAGTTTCCCTCCCTTAACATTACATCCATCACATCACATACTCCTAACTTAGTGTCCTAGGAAATGCTTATTGTCTTTGGAGTTGTCGCATATAATAGAGGTTGATGTTGTCCCCGCCATGGTTAAACTTGGCAAATGGTATAAATTCAATGATTCATTGAGAAATAAAGGATAACACTTGATGTTTCTTCACCTAATGGCACATATATCGAGGCATGACTCGTCATTATGTTTTATTAGATCTATATACTTGCCTTGAGATTTGTGTACCCACATTGGGACCTGTGCACCTACATTGAGATCTATGACTACCTTGGGATCTGTGACTTTCTAGAGCATTATGTACCTTTGCAAGGGCGTTGTGATTGCCTTGAGTGTTGAGAGACTTTGCATTGGGCATTGTGACATGTTGTACACACTTCTTGGATACCGCACATACCACATCATCACTCATTTGAGGGGTCAACTTGCTCCCATTTGACCATTTGATGGAGGTTGTTGCACTTGGAACTACACGCGCCTATTGTTCCCCTCACTTGGCATCTTTCTAGAAGACGTTGGAGCATTTTGAGGGAGCAATTCACCTTGGGGGGCGTCTACTTGACATGTGTGGGGGTTTTGAGCAATTGATGGAGCATTTTGAGGGGACAACCCTCCTATTTTCATTGGACCCACACGTGTGGAGGATGTATTGAGCATTTTGAGGCTATATTTTTTTACTTGATGAGGTCGACTCCCCTTGAGGAGGGAAGTTGTTGTATTTTGACAATGTCTATCTCACTTTTGAGGAGGACGTCCACTTTGTAGAGGATATTATCTATTCTCTTGTATTTTACATATGGCATTAGTCCACCATATTATACTATTGTTGACTAGATCCTCTCTAGTTTGTTAGAGGATATTAGTTTTTTTAACATAAATCTAAGATTTGTTAGAGATTTAATGCTATTTTACTATAGAGATTGTTCAGCTCTTCATCTATAAATAAGAGACTCCTCCTTATTGTAAAGTTGTTGAAATCTGTTGGAATAAAATATTTTTCTCTTGTCTAAGGCTTTGTGGAATGGATGATCAAACTTCTTGAAATGTGGCAAACATTCTTGGAGCATACTAGCTAGTTTTATTATAGGTTTGGATTGTCAAGGTTGATTTGGGTGCCATAGAGGAGAGGTATCACTACATTGGAGAGGTATGTTCTCGACCTTTTGTCTTCTTGCTTGATGTGAATGAATTCTTTCCCTATTATTCCTTGTGACAAAAGCAACATGTAACTCCTTTTAGGCAGGGAACACTCTCGACTTGACTTGGAGGTGGTACAATTCACTTCCCTTCAGGATTTTGTATAATTGCTTGCTAAATCTAGGACTTCTAGGATCGTTTTTTGACAACCCTATTCATCCTCTAGATCATTTGAAGAATCGCCCCTTAAGGTTGCATCTTGACCCCATAGCCCAACCAAAGCAAGGCATTGGTTTCTTCCCTTCTCAACCAACCAAAAAAACCCTAAAAAACATTTTTTCACCCCTTTTTTTGTTTTGTTTAGCAATCTGGAATTTTCAGTAGCAAATTAACCGTAAATCAGATTGCATTTAGAGCCATTTACATCCCAAAACTCATATCTCAAGTTTTTTGGTTCTTCATTCTCAAGCAAATCATTGAAATTTCCTTGCAAACCCTAGGTCGTTTTGCTTGATTGGACCCTTGTTTGTGTTCTGAATTGCAAGATCTGAATAGGTCATTTAATTTTGATTTAGATCTGAATATTTCATTAAGACAAACCATAAAAATCAGGATGGAATCACTTTTGTTGAGTTAGAGACAAATTGTTGACTTTTTCTAACCTAAAAACCTAGTCGATTTGGATTTTGTGTCTTTCTTTGTTGGATTGTATATCTTGAAAAGAGACTTTAAATTTCTGTTCTAGATCTGAATTTTTCATTTAGAAATATCATCCATACAGATTTAGACTTAGATTTGTGGATGTTGAGATTTGGGTACCTTGGAAAGTGGTCCCCATGTGTTTATGAGTCTCTAAACACAAAGGGGGAGACTATTACCCTTGTACTTTACTTTATGATTCTAATTTCACTTTGACATAGGAGATTTAAGTCAAAAGCGAAATATGTCACTTAATCATTAAAGTGACAATTAATTCACAAAGTGGGTGAATTAATAGACATAAAGCAACTATGGAAAGTGGGTTTCCTTAGTGAGATTTTTGGATTAGATCTCACCCATTGATTAGACTTGGCTAGATTGGATCTAGGCCATTGATATTCTAGGGCTTGGCCAAAGGAGGCTAAAGGAGAGTATAGTGCATTTATGAAATTCATTCTTCACTTGTGAGAAGAGGAGAGGAGGAGGAGAGCAAGGGCGCATTTCTTGAGGAGATAGGGGTGCACTTGTATGAGGGTTTGAGGAGGAAGCTTTTGTTGGCTTGAGCTTGCATGGAGAGGTTATCCATGGAGGTTTAGCTTCCATCCTTGTGAGGGCGCATGCTACATGGAGGAGGGGCGCATTTACTAGAGGAGGCGCGCATCTTGAGGAGGAGAGGCGCATCTAATGGAGGAGGGCACTCCTTGTGGTTGGTTCCATTGTGTTGAGGAGAGGATTTCTTGATGGGAGATGGAGGGTGCATAGCAAGGGAGGATTCTTCCTTGGTTTGAGTTATTGCTTGAGTGGGGACGCATTTGAGAGGAGTAGGGCGCATTCTTGAGAGAGGGAACTTTATTCTTTCTTATGGGAGTTACCCACTTCATGGAGAGCTTCACCTCATTGGCTTAGGCGCACTCTAGGGAGTAGAGGGCGCATGGGTGAAGGAGAGGGAGTTACATATGAGCTTTGTGTGAGGAAGGGGCGCACCATCTTCATGTGGGAGGTTTTCTTCAGAGGAGAAGACTACTACAAAGGCAAAGGCAAAGGCAAGCAAGACCAAAGGCAAAGCAAAGGATCAAGATAAAGACAAAGGCAAGCAAGAGGAAGAAGGCTCACCAAGGAAAGGGGTGCCTTACTTCACAAGGCTTGTGGGAAAGTCTTCGAGGAACTCCAAGGCACTAGAGAGTGGTTGCTATTGTACCAGGTTCACTTGTTTATGTTTCATGTGTTGTACATTTTTCTTTGAGGCCTTCTATATATATCTGCTCCACACTGGTTGTCCGCATGAGGGGGGATTTCCAGGGTCATGTTGACCAAAAATCTATGTGTCAAATTTATGCATGCTTAGAAGTGTGGATCTAGNTAAAATATTAATATAATTAATATTGAAATATATATGATATTTTATTATTGACATTTAATTATGGTTAGTTATGATTGACTTTGATACATCATTGTTGATCATGGTTTAGTATGTTTGAACCTACTTGATTTTGGTTAATTTGTTTTTGGTTGACCATGCTTTTCTTATGTTAATTTTGGTTGAAAATGTTTAACTATGGTTGACTATAATTGATTTGGTGGAGCATGATTAACTGTGTTTGACAATGGTTGACCATGGTTGACAATAGTAGATGACAGTTGATCATAGTTTATTATGATTGATCACAGTTAATGATGGTTGAATGCAACTAATGATGTTTGAACATGGTTGACCATGTTTGACAATGGTTGAATATGGTTGACCATGTTTAATCGCATTAAACTCTAGTTGACTATGTTTGACCATTGTTTATAATGGTTGACCATGGTTAACTATGGTTGAACATGTTTGACTATGGTTGACTATGGTGGATAATGGTTAACAATATTTTATTATGGTTAAGCATATTCAACCATGGATTACTTTGGACGTATATGGTTGACTTTGGTTGGCTATGGTTTAC
>SNQJ01S0034484.1:0-21775 GCA_010110895.2 Picea sitchensis | reverse complement strand
TATTTGTGTTTATGGTTGCATCTCTGATACATTTATGTTATATTATTGAATATCTGCAATATCTCGGTGCATTTCTTTATTATATCTCTGCTCTCATTTCGTGCCGAAAATAATCCGGATCAGTCTCACACACATGACGTGATACTTCTCGAAATGAGTATCCCATCTGTAGTTGGATTCACATAATCTTATTCTCGCGTGGTTGTTCTGTACAACTGGTTAATTTCCTCCATGTCTAAACAAGTGGGTTCTACAAACCTTTCCCCTTTTGATGGATCTAATGGCGCAATGACTCTATATTCTCCTGACGCGAATGCCATCTTCCTCATTTTTAAGTTGATTTTGGCTTGATTGTCAAACGCCAAATCCAATCCAAGCACTGTCGGACAAGGTGTTGTGCCATCCACTATCTCTATCACTTCGAAATCGGCTTTAGTGCGCACTCCATCCAAATCTATTGTCACCCTCTTTAGCATTCCAATTGGTAGAACTCAGTGTTGATTTGCTAGTTTCAGTTGAATAGGTGAATATCCTAATGTGGGCTCTCCCATACATTGCCATGTCTTATTGGGTAACACATTTACTTCGGATCCTAAGTCAAGTATAATATCTCCCATGTTGAAATCTCCAATGTTGGCTTTCAGTCATAATTCTCTGCTTGTTCTCCTCCTTGTATGCAAATGATTATTTGTTTTTTGTTCTCGCTTTCCTTCTACCTTTTTGGTACATCTTTCTAACATATTTTGTAACACTTTAACAGATGATGGGTCATTTAGTAGCTTGAGGCAAGATTGCAGAAAAACTGTAATCACACTTACTTGTCTTAGGGGTTGTGATTCTTTAGTGTGATCCAACGATGGAGGCATCTCGTATGCTAGTACTTCCTGAGTATGTCGCGCAGTTGATGTCGATGCAATGTCTGGCTTTAAGAATTCTTTTATGGCCTGCTTGAATATCTCCTTTTCATTTTGTGTATCAAACTACTTCTACGGTTCGACATTCTTCTTCACCCATTGGTGTTGTGTTGGATCTTGTCTTACCACGTCGTTTCCTGTCTTAGATCCTCGACGCATAACTATGTTGATGTTTATTCTGTCATCCCTTGCTTCCACCGAAATCCACTGAACATTCTGATTGTTTGATTTCTCTTTTCCTGGATCTTCCCTAATAGTGTAGGACATTCTTCTGTCTCATGATCTGATGCACGACAATACATACAAGTCGCAGGTGGAAGTGGACACTCTCTTGCATAAAGTCCTGGTTGTTGACAGTTGTGGCATACCACTGGTCCTCTGCCTCTTCCAAAGCCTCATCTTCCTCTTCCTCCACCTTTGTAGCCAGCTTGATCTCCTTGTGGTGCATTGTATTGGGGCATCTGGTTATATTGTGTGGGATTATAGTGTGGTTGCACGGTATTGTACTGCGGCTATGCAATGTTATATTATTGTTGTGCAGTGTTATATGGGGCGGGTACTTGGTTAAACTGTGGTGCATCTTTCTTAGTCATCATTTCTGACTACACCCTATAAGCATCTGATGTTCTTTCCCTCATCAGGTCCATGGTCCTGCAATCCTTGTCATCATGGCCTACTGACTTGCAAAAGTTGCAATATGAACTCTTAGGTATTGTCTGGTATTTCTACATCATTGGACAGTGATATGGATCATGCCCCTGTTTCTTACAGATCTCACACCATAATCCTCCTTTTGGAAAAGGGTTTGGCAGTCCTGCTACCATGTATTGCTCGAATGTTGGGAATTCATTCTTATGATGTCCTTCTGTCCTACATGTGGTACACCAAATGACTTCTCTTTTGTCCTTACCCTTGTTTTGGTTTAGCTGAAATGTTAAGTTCTTTAGATCCTCCTTCAACTCCTCTATGGCTGGATCGGTCTTCTGATATTGGTTCTCTTCCAGTTGTAGGGTTGCCTACAGAGCCTCTGCATGAGTCTGAAACTTATGTTGTCGCAAGGGGTATTTCAAGTGTGGTAGTAATGAATTGACAAAGAGATTCCTATGTTTCATATCTATCATAACATACTTTAGCTTTCCCTTCAATCGTTTGAATATTTGGTCAATCTCCCACACAGATTCTCCCGGTTTCTGTCTAATATCTATCATCTCATTCATGTATTGATCCTCTGAGCTAGACTTCTAGAATTCATTTATGAATAGCTTTTTTTATATCTCCAATCATTATGGTTGTCCCAGGCGGACTGTTTATAGCTAAGCTCATGTACCAATCCAATGCGCAATCTCTTAGCGTGATAGCTAACTGTGCAAGTTTAGTGTCCCCATTTGTGATATGTTTTGCTTCCCAGGTCTTTTCACAAATAAACAAGTGTTTCTCAAGGTCCTCTGATGCCTCTCCTTTGAATTCCGATAACCTGATGGTGGGATTATGTCCTGCCATCCTGAATGTTGAACTACTACCTCCACGCGGTGTAGATACTTGACTAATGCTTCTTGAATTGGCTCCCCCAGTTGTTGTTCCCTGCATAGATGTACTTCATGTTGTCTTCCTTCTCTTGAAATTCGGTTGTCTAAATGGTGGTGTTCTTATTGGTGTATTAGTCACAGATGGGTTTATGGGTTCCACACTGACACTGATATGGATAGGAGTGTTTCCTTCTATTCATGCTCTTGGACCTCTCGTCTTCCTCTCATATTCCACGCGCAGGATTTCCTTAATCTTCTCCACAACCCGAAGATCCTCTACATCTTCTTCATCACTTTCCAAGCCTTCCCTCGCGATTATGGCTCTATTCTTGGTGTTCATCTTATATTGGTAGGGTACTCCACTACGCGTTCTTCCAACTATTTCCATGATCTGGTTGATCTAGTCTTCGTCCATCATGATTGGGTCCAAGGCCTCCACTTTCGTTCCTTTATCCATTTCTCCCTCTCCTGTCAGTGCTTCCCCCCTTCCCCCATGCACGCAAAGAAGTTTAGTCGTCTAAGGCCATTGTCATTACACCTTTGTTATATAGTAATATCTTAATAGAAGTATATAATGATCTAATATACCTACCTCAAGGTCGCTTCAAGAACTCTTGCTTTGTTGCGCTATAAGACTTCGTCGTATCTACTGCAAACTCTGTGATAAATCATGCAACAACATTGTCTAAGAAGAAATCTACTGCACGCGTAAATTTATTGTTAACTTGTTGTAACTGCGTGATCTCTACATGATTCCACTCTAGTTGTCTAATCTGATTTGTAGGATGGTTGTCTTTCAACCTTGATATCCACTCCTGCAATACATGCGGGAAATCATAAAAAAATACTTCATGTAAGTCGTTGAATAATAACTTGTCCAGATGTTTGCGTGGTGTTAACATCGAGTTTCTGTTATCTTTCTACACAAAATCCAGCTCCTTTTTTTTAAACCAACTCTCTATCTCTACCTTCGTTGGGTTCCATGATCTTAACATCCCCTTTTAGATTCTCATTCTTTTAAAGTCTTCTCATCCGATCTGACTTTGTTTTGATGCATCTTCAACAGATCTCATTCACTCAATCCCGTCATGTTCCAACCAACTGACAACCGAACAATTTGTTGGTGCTTGTTATTCTACTTTATCAGTTATCTACTCTAATCTTACCTTAATGTCACAGATTGACCTAGGTTCAGATTTAACAAACTTCCAACAAAATCCCTCTAAAACTATCGCCCCCCTGGTAAACCAGAAGGAAACGCAACACACAGGGTGTACTGCACAGTCTCACTTGAGATAGCTCTATGGGTGGCTGCAATACTCAGGTGCTTGCAACCCAGGAATGAGTGGAGATATGTGGTTGTACCTTGTGATCCTTATTCATTTAGTCTAACATCTGATTAAAGCAATTATTATATTCATGCATGTGGGGTATCAGATCTAACTCATCCCTTCATTCATTCACCTAACATTTAATTCTTAACAATAATATTGATGCATACATTCAATCACACAACATAATTGTTATCATGGTTCACCCTTTCCTGGGCTACATCCACAAAGATATGGCTCTCAAGCTTTTTATGATCTCTCAGCAATATGTCACGCCGCACGTGTTTACAGTCTTGGATCTTACAATCTCTACAGGCTTCCCAATCCCTGTGAGGCTGACTAAATTGCACCAGGATCCTTATCATGTGATATAACCCTCGGGATCGAGTCGCTCAATGCTTCTCTAGCTCACCAACTTATGGAATAGTACAATTCTTACAAACCTTACAACTTCCGGACTCTCCTTGTCTCTCCCCCCCGGTCCCCCTCCAGACCTCCTAAGTACTACTTATATATATTCTTGGCTCATCAACCATTACAATACATTGAAAAAAACCTAACCCGAATGTCTTTAGGTCTCCCTTGAATGTGTGCCTCGCAGGCTTCCCTCTCACATGTTGCTTTCCCTTCCAACAATCCTTTCTTCCCTTCGTGCTTTTCTTCCCAAAAATAGCCTTTTCCCCTTAATGGGTCTGTGTCCAACACCCAACCATGGGCACAAATGCCACCCCGAGCACCTTATCCTTGATAGAGAAGAATTCAGGTAGAAAATCAATAGCCAACCAAGGCTAATGCACCAAGCAAAGATAACCAAGACTGATCAAAAAGTCCAACCCAGAAAGACTGAAATTACAGGTTTGCAGTAACTGCAGTTGCAGCTATCCTCCATACTTGCGCACTAAATTTTTGTAGTGTGCACTATTGAATTTCTTCATTTGTGAGTTGTGTCTTACAAATGATTTATGGCGTCTTGCGTTTATACTGCTCCTCCATAGTTGTCGGGGTCGACTTCTCATTCTGGAGGCTAAAAAATCAATATTAAATGTTTCCTTTAGTCGACTTGTCTTCTAGGGTTATGCCCAATGCTTTAGGGTTTCTTCTTGCTTCTTGGAATGTTCTAGTCTTGTCAAAGGTTACAACTGGAGGTTAATATCTCCTGCAACTACCATAATATTAACACTCCCTCCTAGCTAGGGAGGTATAAAATTCAATGGTCTTGAGCACAAACATACCATTCAACTGGTAGCATTAACATCACTATCCAAGTGGATAGTCTCCCTCCTCTATAACAATCATATCATCTGATATCGATCTGCATAAACAATAGCATGATACAAACTGAGTCATCTCGACCATTCTTCCACTCACATCTGTGAGATCTGGAAGAGTATCTTCCCTCAAAAATTAAAACATCAGTCATGGGTTATCTGGACTATTCTTCTTAAGCATAGAAGAATAACTTTCCTTGATTTTTGAGCCTAGACCATTTACCTAACTGAGCCATTCCTCTGACACTAATCATAGTGCAACCTAAAGAGAATGAGTTTGCCCTAGGGAATGTCTGTCCCTGATTGTTGAACCTGGACCATTCACCTAACTGGGCCATTCTTCTGGCACTAATCATAGTGCAACCTGGAGAGAATGAGTCTGCCCTAGGGAATGATTGTCCGAACCATTTCCTAAGGAAATGATTGTCCTGCACCAACCTCCAAAACAGACCATTCTTCAAAACTTCTAAAAGCTGTGAACTTCGAAAGAATGACTGCTCGATGAGGCGGACCATTCTACTTGACCACTACTTAGAGTGACTACCAAGAAGAATGATTGTCTTAGACAATTCCCCCACATTGGCCACAAGGGGAATCGATGTCTATGGTACATCAACAATCTATCAGACCATTTTCATTATGAAAATGACTGTCTGATCTAGACCATTTTTTGAATTGGAAAATGTATGTCCGTCAAAGATCTCAAACCACTTTTTGAACTGGAAAGGAACTGCCCATGAATCAATAACATATATTAGTGCTCCCTCCCAACCTAGGGATCCATCTCTTCCTTTTCAGCTAGGGGAGTTATCTCCATGAGCCCCATCTTGTCCCTTAAGTATGTTGTTGGGCCCGCGATATGGTTAATTTAATGATGCTGATTGGATCTTTTTTGACCAAATGTGTATATGTATTTTCCTGTTTTGAAGAGTTTTTGTGTTAAATCGCCATGATTCATACCCGGTATGCATGATTCATGT
The DNA here is from genome assembly GCA_010110895.2 of Picea sitchensis. NCBI lineage: Eukaryota > Viridiplantae > Streptophyta > Pinopsida > Pinales > Pinaceae > Picea > Picea sitchensis. The sequence goes on along the minus strand of SNQJ01S0034484.1, from coordinate 15,756 downwards.
TTTATGATGGTTTTGAGTGTAATTCAACATGTTTTAATGATTTCAGGAAACTAATTCGCATTTTGTGCAACACAGGGCAAAATCGCAACTCGTTTTTGCATCTGGTACTCCATCCGACACTCAATTCGGTACTCCATCCGACACTCCGTCCTGCACCAAAACCATGGGCGATTTGGTAGTTATTATATCGATGGCCAGCGATGGGCGAATCAGAGACATGGGTTTTTCTTATGCTTGTGACCTCCAGCTATTGAGCTTCTGACAACTCGATTTGGGTTATTATGTTGGTTGATTATTGGCTCGCCTTGTTTCTAGAAGCCACCGATGGTTAGGACGCATTGAATGTGATTTGTTGTTTTTAAAGAAGGTCGACCCTTCCAATGGTCGACCTCTCAGCTTGTAAATCTATAAATACCATCTTGGTGGTTAGACAAATAGTTAGGGAGAAATTCAGAAGAATAGTTAAGCTCTGTTTTGCCAATTCTAGACATGTTTTGCTAAAACTGTGTAAAACTGCGTTTTTTATTCTAAATGTTGAAATTGTGTTAACTGAGCTCATGATTCATATTTGAAGAGTAGCCACGACCTGCTGGGGGGCCCACCAATAGTCTCAGTGAATATTTAGCTAGTTTGCTTGTGAATTTGAGTATTGTAATCGTCATTTTGTTTATTTCCTGTACATGAGTTTTATTGTGTTTATTTACTGTATAAGTTGTTCTTCAGAATTTAATTGCTTTAGTTCAGTTTTGCAGGTTATTATGGAGACTAGTGTTAATATGCAATGATCTCTTAATTGATAGGAAATGAACTTGCAAGTTCTTAGCTACTAACCCTGTGTATAATTAGATGATAGCTAGATTTTCTTTATGCTGAAATAGAGTTCAAAAACAGAGTTAAAACATAGTTTCTAGTTCATGGTTTCTTTGGCAAGCTTCGGTGGATGGATAGTTGTTAGTTTGCTTATCTAATTGTTGTTTAGTTTTTCTCATTTAATTGTTAGTTAGTTTGCTTATTTAATTTCTTGTCAAATGCTAAAATAGGATTTAATTCATGTTTTATGAGTATTTTCCATTTGCAATTTAATTTGTTAAAATAGAATTAGTTTAGTTTATTTCATGCAATTTTCTTTTCTAGATTTAGGTTGCAATTTTCATTCAAAGTTGATTATTGAGTAGTTTTCAGTTATGAATCTAAGTAGTATGAATTTGCTTAATTAACATAGAATGCAATTGAATTACATAGAGTAGTGTTTTCATATTGTTGATGACTAATGCATAATTGAATAATCACATGGATATGCAGGATAGTTGATGTTGCTTCTATAATGGCTAAGTTCTCATTGGATTGCCTAATTCACACTTTTCACTTTGCTATCGAAGTCAATATTGAGTTTATCCCTCTTGAGTTATCGTTAATTATTAAATGCCATCGTGATATCATAAGACACCGAAGACATAACCATCAACACTATATTTGAGTTTCCTTGCTTTTGTAGATTAGAAGATAGTCTTCTTGCTTTGGTAGATTAAAGAATAGTTTGCTTATCATAGATTAAAGAGTAGTTGTTAATTACTTTTATTGTCATAATGCTTTCAATTTAGTATATTAAGATTTCCTTTCATAAATTAGGAGTAATTGTGAAGTTTAATTTAAGAATAAAGTTCACTTGCTTATTAGCTTGATTAGTTGCTTATTGAGTAATCTTGATTAGTTTACTTGCTGTAGAAGTTGTCATAGATTAGTTAGTTGATTGTTTGCTTGTTTACTTGCTTTGATAGGATAGTTGCTTGCTTATTTACTTGTTTTAATAGGATAGTTGCTTATTGAATTTAAGTAGGTTAATTAAAGTAATTTGTTGTTGTTATTGCTCATTAGATAGATTAAATAGATAGTTTGTTTTTGCTTATTGTCACGATTAAGTTAATTTTCTTTAAGTAGGGTTTTCATTTGCTTTTTAAGGAATATCCATCGATCATTTGTTCAAAAGTTACTTAGGGTAAATAGTTTAAGTTTCTTAGTAGGGTTTGATCATTAATAGTCTTTGCTTGAATAGATTATTTCTCAAATAGCCTATTTTCTTAGTTAGACTATACTACTAGCATTTTCTGCCTTAGCACATATAGTGCTACAACTCTAAGTTTACTTACCCCGGGTTGACAATTTAATTGAGGGTTTTTAGTGTTTTTTAGTGCATATAGAATACCCATCATTTTTGGCGTCGTTGTTGGGGAGTTGTCTCAAGGTAGGAAATAGTTAAGAAATATATCACTTCTAAACCTTAGCATTAGTTTGGTGGTGGGGGAACTTTAAGACAACAGGTAAGAACCCGCGCATCTGCTATAGTAGGTTCCCCCAAACCCAATGGTAGTTTTATTTATTTATTTATTTACTTTCATGAATAGACCTAGAGACCGAAAAGGTCGACACGTTAAATCTAAATCAGATCTTTCAACCAAGGTTCTTTCTGACCTTTTTGGGGAAGGAACGTTCCACTCATAAATTCCACAGAATGATACCGAAAAACATGAATTAGCTCAACCCAAAGAGCTAAAGTAGTCTCTGAAGAGACTAACACAGGGAGCACTATAGAACATAAAATTGAAGCATCAATAATATTGGGACATGAGACAAAACCACTCGAGCCTTCCGATGAACTAAACAATACAACCTTTGTTTTCTTACCACCATCTTTTGATCCCAACTTTGAAGACATCATAGACTCTGAATAGGTGAACACCTTGTTTGGTAATTTAGCCAATATAATTGTCTCTCAAATTGACACAGAAACTTTGGCAACAATAATCTCAATCGACTCGAGTAGAGTCCCAGACATCCAAACAGTAGGAAGACCTTCGCATCAGAGGGATACCTTGTTCTCTTCAAGAATAAAACCACTTAAGTACTCTCTTTTTGGAAACCAAACCATTATGGATGATCAGGAGGATCATAACAATGTAAGACACGGGGAGGAAGAAGAAGATGGAAACCAAACCGAAACTACCTTCAAGTTTCCAATTTTGGACACCACCCCAAATGTCAATACGAAAAATATTCCCCTCTCGGCACTGCCCACCTTTTATGGTAAAAGCAGTGAAGATTCATATACCTTCCTATTTGAGTTCGACATCTTGTGTAGGAGCTACAATTACTTACAAGATGACCATAAACTAAAACTCTTTCTTGCCACCCTCAAGGACTCTACACTAAGATGGTTCATGGAGTTGGGAGAATCCAGCATTAGGTCTTGGGAAACCATGAAAGATATCTTTCTTAAAAAGTACCAAGACTACTACAAGACCAAAAAATCTTGTAACGATATTTTCAAAATCCAACAATTAGAAGACGAGAATCTCAAGGACTATATGGAACGGTTTGCATACATCTCCCATAAGTCAAAATACCAGACCTTCTAGAGGATGCAGTTAGGGCTATTTTCCTTAAGGGAATTTCAGAAGAATACCTAGAGATGCTTAACGTGATGGCATCAGGTGACATCTCTCATAAACCATTTTCCAAAATATGTGAAATGTGTAAGAATTACTCAAGGAGTAGAGCTAAAACAAGAAAGAATGTTCGAGACCCTTATAATAGAAACTTAAAACCAGTAGTCCAGGTGGTATCACAAGAGCAGAGATAGGGAACCTTTTTGAAAACTTCAAGAAAGATATATTAAGCACAATAGGTTCCCAGTTGGACAACCTAAAAATTAAAAAGAAACGAGAGGAGGAAAATGCAACAATGAGCATATATTGTCCAAGATGCAGGAGGAAGCATTCCTCAAGGAAATGCCCATTAGATAACATTTCAGTTTGTGTCTTCTGCACATAAGACCATTCAACTAAGAAATGTTCATCATTGCTCGGTTTATTAGCCATCTATAGGAGTGGGGATCATGGGGAGTCCTCTTTTGCATCTAGGAGGCCATTGCAGCCTAGGAACTATCCCACATACCCAGATCTACAATCTCAAGTTCCACCCTATTATCAACAACAACAATAGTGGAACTCACCAAGTTGGAAAAACTGGTCTACTCAGTACTATCATCCTTGGCTTCAAGGATGGAGAGGAGGTCATAACCAAGGGAACCCTCAAGCTCCACCTATCCGTATGTCCAACCATCCTTATCCTCGGTTTCCATTGAACACTTCGCAACTTCTGCCAGGTTTTGTTCCACCACCTTTACCTTCTATTCCACAACAACAACCGCTACAATATCAAAATGCAAGCTTCCCAAGAACGACATTATTACTGGCACAACCAATGCCCAATCCCAATAATAATCCCCCTCGACCTCTTCACGATGTTGAGATGCAGGCCTTCCCGACATATGTTATTACTCATGTTCCATTACAGGAGATTCGACTAAGACCGATAAAAGTTCTGGATAGGCAGAGACCTTCAGTAGTCATCCAGGAAGAAGAAGAAGAAGAAACCATCAAACAACATACGAATGACACTAGGTGGGAAGATGTTATTATTCCTAAGGACCAAGAACCCAAGCTTCCCTAAAATGAACCTTCACAAATTACGAAGGCCCCTCCTTATCCAGACAGATTAGTAATCGAGAAACCTACAACCCGACCGGAATTTGACATCTTGAATGAATTGAAGAATATTTGTGTCAAGATTCCCTTGCTTCAAGCCATTAAGGATATTCAAATCTACAGTAAGGTAGTCAAAGAATTGTGTATTAAGAAGCTAGGTAGGAAGCAGAAGGACCCTCCCACAATACATTTGATAGGAGAACTTTCTGAATACATATCAGAGCAGCCGAAGCTAGAAAAATATGGGAACCCTGGAAACCCCGTAGTGACCATAACCATTAATGAGGTCTCCATTGGAAACACTCTCATAGACCTAGGGGCAACCATCAATGTTATGACCGCTACTACCTTGGAGAAATTACAGTTAAAACCTCTTCTTAGACCTACCCAAACCATTTTGGAATTAGCAGATAAGACTAGGGTTATACCTGAAGGAATTTTGGATGACATCATAGTTACTTTAGCCTCATGGGAGTACCTAGTAGAATTCCTTGTTATCCACTCAAAGGATCCTACCAAAGGCCATCCCATTATTTTGGGAAGACCTTGGTTAGCCACAACCAATGCATTTATTGGTTGTAGAGAGGGAGAAATGACCATCTCAAACAGACTTTCTATCCATAAGCTCACCATATACCCTCCAGCCCAACCTATCATGGAGAATCTATGGTGGCTTTAATGTCCATTTGAGAATGAGGACTGGAAAGAATCCATATTTCCAAGTGACCATGCCTGGGCACTTCAGGAGCACACCACAAAAAATGTGCTAAACCAGTTTGTTTCTGCTATCACATGTGTTCATTTTCCACAATCTTTTCCCCAATTTGAGTATATGTTTGGGGAATAATTTCAGGAACAATTGGACCCATCCATTTTGTCTTCGACATCTTTTATTTTCGAGATAGATGAGTCTGCCAAATCTTATACTATGCCCTACGAGATTAGTCCAGGGAAATTTGTACATATAAACTTCGGGCTAGATGCAGACCAACAAAAATAGTTAGTAAGTATTTTTAAAGAACAATCAGGAGAATTCCCCCAGGAATACAATGACATGAAGGGTATACACCCTGACACATTTATCCATCACATATATACCCAGGGGGAAGTAACACCTGTTAGGCAACCCCAGTGAATGATGAACCCAACACTCAAAGATATAGTAAAGGAGGAGATCCAAAAATTATTAAATGTCGGATTTATTTATCCCATCTTCGACAGTAAGTGGGTGTCCTTGCTTGGAGTGGTTCCAAAGAAAGTGACCGGGAAATGGAGAATTTGTGTTGATTTTTGGGAGCTCAACAAAGCCACTCTGAAGGATTACTTTCCTCTTCTTTTCATCGACCAAGTTTTGGATACCCTATCCGGAAAGAATTATTTCTCCTTTTTAGATGGGTACAATGGGTACAATCAAATTCTCATAGCACCCGAGGACCAGGACAAGACTACCTTTACTTGTCCTTGGGGCACCTATGCCTATAGGGTTTTACCATTTGGATTGTGCAATGCTCCTGTCACATTTCAACGAGTCGTACTAGGGATATTTCCTGATCTTATTCATGATTGTGTGGAGGTCTACATGGATGACTTCACAGTTTATGGAAACACTTACCACGAAACCTTAGATAACTTAGAATAAGTCCTTATTAGATGCCAAGAAATTAAACTGCATCTAAGTCATGTAAAATGTAAAATGTTGTTGACTGAAGGACTAGTTCTAGGACATCATGTTTCATCTAAAGGGATAAAAGTCGATCTTGCAAGGATTGAGGTCATCGTTAGACTTCCACCCCCCAAGACTCAGAAAGAGGTGAGAATATTTCTTGGACATGCCAGATATTACCGACGATTTATTGAAAATTTTACAAAGATTATTGCACCCATGTTTGGATTGTTAATAAAGGATGTTGATTTTGTTTGGACTGAGCAGTGTCAAACTGCCTTTGAAACCTTGAAAGCTAAGTTGTCTATGGCACCAGTTCTTAGAGGGCCCAATTGGACTCTCCCATTTCACATATCTATTGATGCCTCCGACACCGCAATAAGAGGGGTATTAGGGTAGAAATAAGACCAACAATCATATGCCATTTATTTTGTGAGAAAGAACTTGTCCCCTGCCAAGTTAAACTACACAACTACTGAGAAGGAATTCTTGGCAGTTATTCATGCTATTAACAAGTTTCACCACTAAATTACAGGTTAAGAAGTATTTGTACATACAGCTCATTCTTCCATTAGATTCCTCATGAATAAACCCATAACTAATGGTCGAGTGACTAGGTGGCTCCTACTATTGCAAGAGTTTAATATCACCGTTCTTGACCGACCTGGAAAGGAGAATTTGGTAGCTGATTTTCTTTCACGAATAAAAAATGAGGATGATGATATCCCTGTAGATGATAGTTTCCTAGATGAGCACCTTTTTGCCCTCTGTATCAATACCCCATGGTTTGCAGATATGGAAAACTATCTGGCTACTAGGAAGTTATCGTCTCATTTGTCACCTCATGAAAAGCGTAAAATTGTTACGCAAAGTGCTAATTACTCTTGGGTTGGCCATGACCTTTTTTGCAGAGGTCCTGATTTGATTATTCGTAGATGTGTCCGAGAGGAAAAGGTACAAGAAATACTACAAAGTTGTCATGATGGACCATGTGGTGGCCATTTTTCTGACAAACGTACAACATATAAGGTGTTACATTCAAGTTAATATTGGCCTAGCATTTTCAAAGATGATGCCAAATATGTGAGGAGTTGTGATAGTTGCCAAAGGATAGGAAGACCTACGTCAGCTGACGAAATTCCCTTGCGTGCCCAAGTTATGATAGAACCTTTCGAAAAATGGGCCCTTGACTTTGTAGGACCAATTTCGCCCATTTCCTGTAAGAAGAACTATATTTTGGTTTGTACATATTATGTCACCAAATGGGTAGAGGAAAAAGCCCTATTTAGTGCTACAGAATAATCCATTGTCGAATTTATCTATGAAGACATATTTACCCGCTTTGGTGTCCCTCGTGAAATTGTTACAGACCAAGACACTCAATTCACTTCCAAGATTATGAGAGAGCTAATAGAGAAATATGGGATTAAACACTATAAATATTCTCCATACCACCCACAAGCTAATTGTCAAGTAGAGTCTACAAACAAAGTTCTGGAAGCTATCTTAACCAAGACTGTTCAATTACATCACCGAGATTGGGATGATAAGCTTCCAGAGGCTTTGTGGGCTTATCGGACCACCTGGAGAAACACCACTAGGAATACCCCTTATGAGCTAGTGTACGGGAAACAAGTACTTATACCAATAGAATTCCAAGTGAGGACCTTCCGTATTGCTGCAGAATTGGGATTAAACTTAGATGAGGCTTAGAAACAACGAGCCCTACAATTAAATAAGTTGGATGAGATCAGGCAAGATGCCATCCAACGAACAATATTAGTCCAAAACCAGAGGAGCAAGTGGCATGGCAAGTTTATTAAGATGCAACACTTCCAACCTAGTGATTGGGCTCTGTTGTTTGATTCCCGATTTAAAACCTTCAAAGGCAAACTCACCACCTGGTGGTTGGGTCCTTACGAGGTAGTCACTGTATATGAAAATGAAAACAATTGACGATGGACAAGTCTCCTTTGTAGTAAATGGACACCGACTCAAATTTTATCATAAGCCCATTTCCAAAGAAGACTTTCTACAGGTCATGTCAACTGACAAGGCATTGGCCTTAGTAGATGGGGATGTCCCCCCTTGTTCTTGAATGTTTTCTGAATTTTCTACTGTACATATGTAAATAATTTTGAATTTTGTTGATAAACAATTCTAGAGATTTTTGTAGGTATTTATTTCACCATGAGTAGACAGTTTCAAGGAAATATAAAAGAAAGATTTTTCTTCAAAACATTGTTACACTTGAATCTTGTTGTCTGCTAAGCATCAACTGAATAATGACTTGTTGTAGTTAGCCATGTTTTTGCAAAGAATTTCATCTTCTTGTCCTTAAGGCATTTTTAAAAGCAGTTGCTCTTGAAAATCTTCACCACTATATAAGGAAGTAATACCGTAACCATCAAGCTTAGAGGTCTCTCATACAGTTTTCCCAAGAAACCTGAGTAAGTGAGTAAAGTATCTTTATTAAAAAGTAACAAGGAATTTTTATGAACGTTAGTCATGGAAACATCACAATAACTTACAAAAGAAGAAAGTGAGTTGAGCCTAGAGATACCTTTATGTTCTTTCTCAATGGTACCATCCACTACACACTAAATAGCTTGATTATATCATATCTTTAGATAGGCCATGCCCACTTAAGTATTCCTTACATCAGGACAATCACTAAGGAATATAATGGAAAGTCATCCTCTAACATAAATACCATCCCAATTGAAAAAATAAAGAAAAATTTGTTTTCAGAGTTGTCCCCCCATCTTCTTGCATAAAGCAATCTTATACTAAAATCTTAAAAGATGGAGGGCTAGTCTCTGAGGGTGTAAGAGGCTAACCCGTCGGGATACTGAATAGGTCTACTGGCAGCGGGTACCGACCTGTGGTATGACTAGGTAAACCCGCTAGAGTACTGAACATACTTGCTGGCAGYGGGGCATTCTACCTAGCGAGGATGGTAATCTGACAAAAATAAATAATAAATTTAAACTTGTCCTGATGTACGACATTACTTGTAGACAAAGATGACATGAAGTATGTATGGTTAAGTTAAGGTTAATGAACTCCATAAATTTTCCACTGGGAACTAACTTTGAGACTATCTTGAAACTCTCTTGCCTACCTCTTCTTATCTATATATAAGATCTCTTATCCTATAGGTGGGGTCATCTTTTAACCGTCTCGTCAGACCAATCTGTGAAATTTATCTCTACACTTAACAAGCTGTAAACTTCGGCTATTGGGAGAACTGACTGGTTTCCTATATTTTTTATTGTGAGGTGTTACAATACTTAGGTGAGGGGGATGGGTTCATGAGTTGACAAATGATCATTGCCTAGAGAAGTAAATCTTTGTAAAAAATTATGTATTGTTTTCATGATACAGGTTATTACATCTGCAATCTTTTTATTTTTGAAATGCTAAATCCCCTATGTGTTATAAATTGTTGTACATATCCTTAACATACCACTTTATTGGTTTATTTTCGTTACAGGTTGTTCATTGTAGGATTGAAATTACATGTCTTATGCAAGTGGATTGAGTAAGCATGGTGGAAAAATCAATAATAATGGAACACTTTGCCTCTGCTCCTAATCATTGTGACTGTCAAAACCATTCCAAGATTGCAGGCTATCCATTACAAGAGGTAAAAATGCATTTAGCACAGAGGTACCATATGGAGTGTTGTATGAAGTGTCGTATGAGGTGTCGAACGAAGTGCCATATGAAAATATACACCAGTAACTGTCCACAATTTCAGGTAACCAAAAATCAATGGCATTTAATTGAATTAGTTCATGGCAATCAGGATTGAATGATGCAAACCTTAGACATTTTCATGATCAAATGTCCAAGTCAAAAAACTCGGACATTGATCTAACTTTGTATCATTATGATTGCCCCCAAAAAGATGCCTTCAAATCTGAATTCGCTCACACATGGAAACTCATGCATTCATGTGTGCAACCAATTCCACCAAAGGCGCACTCAAAAACATAATTGGGTTATCCCATTATTCCTCACACTCACCTCTGCTCATTTGCGTTCGCCCTTGTTTTTAAACACGCTCAACCTCTGTTCATTTTGTTCCTCTGTTCAATTGTGCTCGACTTCTACACAATCGTGCCCTTCCTTGGCCCGATTGCACCCTTTCTCTGTGAATTTCATCTTCTGACCATTCCTTCACACCATCACGATGCCCAAAAGGTATGAGCCCTCTTCCTACCCAGACCTTTTCGCCATCCCTGAGTTTGCACAGTGCAAGGAAGTATTTTTGTGCACAGGATGGGGGTCATTTTTGTCTCACTTGCAGGGCCATGACAATGGCATATCAATGCAATTTTGCCTTGGTTTTGATGGGAATACAGTGCGCGTGGGGTCTCTCACCTTTGGGGTCTTAGAGGAATCCATAGTCGTAGCCACGAAGCTTCCAAGAGTGGGGGATATATGGTTTAAAAACCACCAATTGCTATGATTAAGCTATAACAAGGTTTTTAAACTAGAATTCCAGAACATCTCTGGAACTAAAGGATACTCCAAGGAGTGGATAAAAGAGGAGCTAATCAACCCTCTCATAGTCATCACAAGGTTGATCACATGTGAAGGTATATATTCCACCTTTAAAGCCTGTCACTTTCGATTGTTAGCTCACTTTCAGTTCGATAAACCATTGAATTTCCCCTTCTACTTTTTAAGGAGTTTGGAGAAGATGTCCTCTCAAGTGAGGAAGAATGTAACCAACCCCCTCAACAACCTCTTTCACCATGGCCTTATCAAACTCCTTGTTTTAGCCGAATTGGAAAAACATGGGCAAACTTGGGATGAATTCATTTATCAATTTGCAAACCCCCACTTGACAATCAAGATTAGCAAAAAGACATTGGATCTAAGGACTATTTCTCCATCCAAACCCCACTCTCCAAGGACTCCAAACCCTCATGCGCAAGCCATTTATTTACTAGAAAAAAAATCCAAGAAGCTTGTTGAAACCCCTATAGCCTCACCGGGCAAAAAGACCAAGAAGCCTATTGCTAACCCCCCGATGCCGTCAACATCTCTTGATCCTACACCCAAAAAGCTACAAGAAGTAATTCAACGAGACTTTCCTACAGTCCCCACAAATAGGAGAGGAGCCAATCGATTTAATAGAGGACCCTTTAAAAAGAGTACCCATGACACAAGAGGAAAACCTTATGCAAAAACCTTGACTACTTTAGACCCTATCCAAGTGTCCTCTGATCCCGAGAGCCCTCACAAAAGACTTAGGGAAGTGTTCGTAGACAAATTGAAGCCTCAAAGAAAGACAAAATATGAACCTACCTCTCCTCATTAATCCCCTATTACTCCTACCTCACAGATGCCTACCCTATATCCTAAGACCGATAGACATTCTACATCTTTCAAGGGATCTAAGCCCTCCTTTGAGATATCTGATCCTGCTCCAGCCATTGAGAAGTTACAACAAGAAAATTTTCAGCTGGAGAAGTTACAACAAGAAAATTTTCAGCTGTTGCAACAATTGGAAGAGAGGAAGACATTGGATATGCATCTTCACCATGACAATGTAGTACTCCAATCAAAGGTGAATTCCCTTCAATGGTTGGTTGACGAGATGACCAAAACCAATTGCAACCTCATGGCACAATTGAAGCAACATAAGAAGCACAAGAAAAAATCTTCACGTGCCAGTTAGGCTGAGAAGCTTCTAAAGCTTTCAGTCCCTTCCTCGCAATATTAGTCATGTGGGGCAATTCATTTTTGTTTGCAGTGGGACTTGCAAAATCTTAGGTGTGGGGGTAATGTTGGGCCCGCGATATGGTTAATTTAATGATGCTAACTGGATCCTTTTTTACCAAATGTGTATATGTATTTTCCTGTTTTGAAGAGTTTTTGTGTTAAATCGCCATGATTCATACTAGGTGTTATCACTCCAAGAAACTCCTTAGGGTTGTAGACTAAGGATGCTTGGTAATTTAAAAATAATGTGTAGGTATGCTTGGAACAATGGGATTACTTCAATAAATAATGTGACAGACAACTCATCATACATTCAAATGAAACAATGCTTTCAGAAAACAATGACCGGATCAAGTAATTTCAAAGGGGAGGATGAAGAACACTAATCTTGACTGCCGAATACAGTTGGGTGTAGGGCTTAATACAAGATAGAAAGAAAATCCTTCACTTAAAATCTATGAGTTCAATAAAGAGATAACAGTCTTCATAAGCTAAGATAAACTGAAATGAAGTACAGAAAAGGAAACATGGATATTTCTAATATTGAAAACGAAAGGAGACTGCAATTTTATTATATCAGAAGAGTCTATACAGTAGCACAAAATGTATCCCAGTTTGAACCCTTGTCTCTTAGAAAAGATAGACATTTATGGCCTTTTACAAACAGTTTTTAAGATCCTGAAAACTTGGATCTGTATCTAAAAATAGCAAATCAAATTAACTAAGACAATCGATAACAAAGACAAGTGGCTAGACTAGCATTCGAACTGTCTTCTATCTCAAAATTTGACATCTATGCTTCTTCAGGTTCTGGAATCTGTTGTGTCATGAAACATGGTAAAGGCACGTGTCTTGGCAGCTGGATTTCTTTAGTTACTCATAGTCGAAACTTTAGGAGACCAATTTAGCATGTGGTTTTCAAAATTCCCACGAATCTCTACTGTTGAGTATTTTATGACTAAGTAGTTAATATTTTAATGCTCTGAACCTCTTTAAATCCTTTGAAAAACGCCCTGCTCCATCTTTAGCTTTCAAAAATTCTTTTTGTGCTTTCACCAGCTAACTCGCCTTATGATTCGCTGGTTAGCTGGTGAAAGCTTTGCCTTTCACCAGCTAACTGGTTGTAAATTTGCCCTTTGCGCTGGTGAAAGCTCTGCCTTGGCCCAAAATGAACTTTCACCTCCAAAACTGTTGTTCTATCAGAAACTCAATGTGTCTCCACTTTATCCCCTTGCATATTCACAACAACCTGAGCTAGCACTTGCAGATCTGGGTGTGACTTCTGCTTTTGCTTTAATTTTCTAATCTTCCTGTTAAGGCGTTTTGCTAACCACCATAGACTCTTATAGTCTTTGGTGATTTTCTTTTTTCTCTTCTTGTCCTTGACACTTTCACGAGCCAACTTTTCAAATGAAACATTTGTTTCTGCATAATTATCAGACAAAGTTTTGTATCTCTCCTTAATTACTCTTTCCAAAACCTCTTGTTGAGCAATCACTTCTTTAAGTTGCTTGATTTTCTGTGTTTTCTTTGACTTTGTGCTCTTTTATGTTTCACCTTCATCAGTGTGAGTAAAAGTCTCACAATCTTGTGCAAATTCAATGGAGTGTTTAGGGCTTTTAATGGCAGGGCTTTCATCTTCTTGCTCTAGCTCTGAGTCTGTATATGGTAGATTTAAGATGTTTGTTTTCTTTTCTGTAGGCTGCTCTGTAGTAGTTTCAAAATCTAATTCTTTCTTTGACCTGTGAGACCTTACACCAGAGATCCTATCTTCTGGTGGTCCTAGAAGAGTTCTCCTCTTCCTCGAGCTRCTTTGAGGAGTCAATTGCCTTTTCCCAGCTCTCTTCTGTTCATTCATGGGCTGAGTTTGAGTTTCAAAGCCCTCCCCAAAAAGAAAATATTGCCAAGTCCTTCCTTTTTGTCTTAGCTCCTCCARGATTATCAATTTTATTAGGCCAAAGTGACAAAGAGTGTGCTTCATACTTAGAGGTTCAGCTCTAATATTTTTACAGACTTTAGTTAAGCTCTTGTGCAAGAAGAAAGGTAAATTTAGGAGAGTTTTCCCTGTAAAATGGTCTAAGAGCTTGAAATGGTATAACATCAGTTTGTCGTACCTGCCTTATGAAGTTATGTAGAGTTGGATGCCCTTAAACAAATCCTGCCACTCATCCTCTAAATGAGAAACTAGCATGCTTTTCTTCCATGCATTATTTCTGAATTCTTCCTTTAGATATGCTTTGAAATTTAGGTTCTTGGTTGTTGTCGTTTTGAACCAACTCTGGCATGATCTAGGTAAACTGGTCGCTGCAGCAATGGCGACTTCATCCACGATGATTTATAAAGACCCAACACAGGCTTTGTTTCCATTGTATGTTTTAGAAAATGCTTCAGTTGTTGATTGGTGACAGTCGTTCTGTAACTTCTCGACATATCCCATGCAGCCTGCGTTTGAGAAGTGTTTTTGCACCTCTGGATGCACCTGTAGAAAGGACAGACTGTCCAATTCTTTTCTTAATAGCGAACCACTTTGTCTCCTTGCCATCTGTAATTTGAACCCGAGATAATTTTGCACACAAAACACTGCAATCTGTTGTTTGAGCCGAGGTTTTGCGCTGGTGAAAACGCTCGGCTCTGTCTTTCAAAAATGAAAACTTATCATATGCTTGTGGATGATGCGTGTTGGGGAAATGATGCTTCGATTTGATGTCACCAGTCGAGTAGTACCACTCCTTTACCTGTGATGATAGATTTGAATTTGCCATCTCCAACGCCATTATTTCGTGAAGCATGCATTTCTGAACATGATCCGCTTTGTAATCCGATTTAGACGTGCAAACCCGAATCTTCATCATTATCCGCTTTCACCAGTGCCTTATAATGATTACATGACATGTGCTGAGCATGTCATCTTTTGATTTTTTGAAAACGTGGAGAAAACACACGTGATCCGCGCTTTCACCAGCTAACAGCCCGTGGGGAAATGCTCCTTAGCTGTTGAAAATCACCGCTTTCACCAGCTAATCATCAACTTTGAAACACGCATTAGCTGCTGAAAGTATTTTCATGAAATTTTAAAGAAAAGACCTTTATGGATCGTCTTATTTCTAAGATATAAATTAAAACCTAAGTTTTGCTACTAGAATAACTTAAAAGAAATTGGAGAAAACTACCAATAGCCATGCTATCAACCACAAAATGAAACCATAGTGACTGATTCATTTTGGGAGCTAACATTTAGCTCCAACTGGGATGGACACCTCCCTGTGAGGTGACCAAGAACCTAGCTAGACTCAGTAGCCTTTATTACAATTTAAAAAAAAAAAATGATTTTTTTTTTTTTTGCTTAGTACCATTGGGCATGGAGTTATTCAAGTGATAGAAACAAAGAAAACGGAACTGAAAAGAATATGTACAAGTAGAACAGGGCTTTAAGAAAAAGCCTTATGAAAAATAGGTCTTTAGAAAGTGCCCGTTGAAAGGGCCACCTGCTACCTCCTTGCCTGCAAGATTTTGGAGAATAAAGGTATTGTTCTGCTGAACCGTTGTTATGACGAAAGGACTTGTCCAGAGAGCATCAAATTTGCCGTGTTTCCCCTTCTCTTGCCTTGCTGCATCCCACTTTAAGACTAGTTCCCCTATTTTGAAGATATTTGATTTGACTTTCTTGTCGAAGATCTCCTTCATTTTTCCTTGGTGTAACTCTATCTTTTCCAAAAGCTGCTCTCTATCTTGCTGTAACTCTACCAAATTATGAATTCTTCGAGTCAAATCACTTGGTTCAGAATCAATTTCTTGTAAAAACTTTGCAAC
>SNQJ01S0034483.1:61046-81864 GCA_010110895.2 Picea sitchensis | reverse complement strand
GCACCTACTGTCGGATCGCCCGCGCACATGGGGCCCACACTCAAAAAAACTCTCTGTACGGCCCTCCGTACAGCCCCTGCCCAAAAAATGAAACCCTAATTATATGCAGGATGATCAGACCACTAACCTGGAGCTCATTGGTCCTCGATCGGATGCCTCGTCCTCCTAGAATCTCCAAAACTCCTCTAACTACTTCTCGTCTAGTCACTATAGAAGCAAGTACAAATGAGGTGGCAATGTGGGCCCTACAGCTATATATAGGCCTTTTTGCCAAACTTCCACTCACCATTCCAGGAGCTCCAGGTGTCCATTTCTCGATCCATCTTCAGCCACGGGATTAGCATCCCGTCATCTACATCACGACAATCCCTGGGCCTCTTTTCATCCTAAACCCCCGGGACGCCATTTTTCATACCCTGATCAGGTACGCACGCGCATATTCAAAATTATCAAATACATGCTCATATATTCGATTCCCTTTAGATATTGTTCACGTTGGGTATTTGGTTTTCATGTGTGCAGGTACTTGGTCATCATACATCAACACAACCCCTTCATGTATATACTCAGCACTTTCATGTAGTCATTCCCTCTTAATCTCACTTACATTTCTAGTCACACCCTCTGACATTTTCCTCTAGGATCCCCATTTCCGGCTCTGCAGTACCAACACCTCCAATTGCATCTTCGGTACTGTCACCCGATAACACTCTTACCCACATGTGTTGTCCCATTCATAGCACCCTTTTGCGCTTTTGACACTCATGTTGTTTTTCAAAAACCCTTTAGGGATGGGAGTCCCGATAGTCTTACATCATGTCGTGAATCAGCCACATACTCCTTCTCCTCATTTTGCTAGCTTTCCCAACGGACTCCCAGATTTTATCTCCACGGTTCTATTTTTGGACTGCACCTTCGTAGCAGCATGAACCCTCCATTTCATCCACAATCTGTTTTCCCATCTGCAAATTTCCCTCCATATCACCTACTTCATACAGAAACCCACCCATAGGACCCCCACCCTCCATCAGTTCTCCGAGAAAATTATGCCCTACTCGGGCCAACCATATCACAATGGGGCACCTGTTTCTGTATTTGTACACTTCTTCCAAATTATTATTTATTTATTGTACAAACGCCTTTGTTTCTAGCAGTTACATTACCTTTTTGTCGTCACCTTTGGCGACCTTCTTCCCTTTTTGGCCAAACGCAACCCATGTCACCCTTGGTTGGGGAAATACTAATCATCCACCCTTGACGACATCGTCCATATATTCAGAGAACCCCACAGGCCACTTACATCTACCCTCTGAGTTTGTTCACCTCATCCTGCCTCTGGCACAACTTATCCCCTGTCTTGTTGTCCCCCTGACACTCGACCTCGTTGAACGGTTGCGGCCACTTTTATCTCAAATATCCTCCAACCAAGGGAAGTCTTGAGTCTTCCTACATCTTGACTTTGTCCATGTACCTCCTCCACTTCCTCACCTCACCTAGTATATTTCACGAAGCCATTTGCTTCTGGGAGTCGCGCCCCGTTTTTGTCGACATCAGCACAGTTTTCCAGAAGGGCGACAGTATCTTGATTCTCATTACTTGTCCAATTAGAGATCTCGGATGGCATAGGGAGAAACACAATTGCTCCCTGATGTCGTTGATCCCCATAACATTCGGCGTCAACACTTTCTCATGTTACGATGGGTCTTACTTTGCGACTATTGCAGTTAGTTCTTTTACTTTCTTAAGACCTCTGAACTTGGCTAGGCTATCAATGCCCACAGAATCCGTGATACTTCTTACCGCTATCACTGCCTACTATTCAGAGTATGTTCATCCACATAATTGTCTTCTGCCTTTATCATGACCACCCCAGAGGGCGATGCAGTTGTCTACATCAACACTTTATTCCTCTTTGTGAGTTACATGACACGAGCATGGGGCATGCCCGCCTCGTTTGTACATAGTTTGTTGTTTTTACCCACCTCATGGAAGGTTGGGTTCTACCAGTTCCTTTTTTCCTCCAACGGATTGCTCTAGATGATCCCACTATTGCTCTCTCTTACAGCAGCACTCTCAGTAGAAGAAACATTGATGGATTTCGGCTATACGTATGCTCCTAACCTCATCCATCAGGGGGAATCTATTATCACTGAAATTTCGTCCGCAAATGGTTACAAGAATTCAGCATCGTCAAACAGTTATGAAGTCATCCAAGGACCTGAATTAACACAAAATCATTCATAAAGGGTCAAAAACTATACAAAATAGTGAAAAATTGAAGGGCGCTATGAAGACACTGGGCGCGCGCACACATGCGCAAAACAGAAACGCAATATTCGCGCACATGCGCACAATGCACGACCGTTATCGCAAAAAGTTGCGCACCTGAGAAACGACGCATTTATGAGAGTGGTCGGCCTCCCACCCACTTCTAGTTCAGCTCCCAAGCTGATTTGACACTCAAATCTGGACTGGATTCGACTGGATGGCTGGTCAAAGACCTAGAAATGCCCTAACTAGCCTCTTTACACACTACAAACTAGTTGAACAATAGCTCAAAGGAATGCTATAAAAAGGCCATGGATACACTTCATTTTTCAAGGAATTCAAAGCAAAGTTATGCTACCATTATTCACTTGAGGACTCTTCTATCCTAGCCAAGAGTATACTTGCATCATTGCATTGGGCAATCCATCTCACCCATTGAGTGGATTAGCAAAGAATTCTTTCACCATTTTCATTTTCATTTTCAAAGTTGTAAGAAGAGATTACTTGTGGGGGTCCAAGAGCCCTCCCTTGGAGGAAGAAGGGACTCATAGTCCCCTTGCTTCTCGGTGTTTTCTTTAACTAATATCAGCCTTATCATTGGTGACATGGGTCTCATTGTTATTTTTGTCTCTATGTCCCTATGCTTATAAATTTAGTTGTTGTTTTATTTCTTAGTTTAATTCTTAGTTGTTGTTTTATATTTCTTTTTCTAACCCTTTTCCTTGCAACTGTCCTACTCAGCAAACCCAACTGAGCTTGCAAGCACCTCTATTTTGCTCACTAAGGTGATGAAAGAGACGCAACAAGGTCCTCTATAGGAATTTCATAGAAGTGTGTAAGAAATTTTTGGTTAATATTATTCATCTTGGTGTCCTCATTAGGGGTTAATATTCTTCATCTTGGTGTCCTCATTAGATTCCTTGATAGGGAACTCAATTTCTGCCTCTGTTTCTTTATTTCCACATTTATTTTCAATCTCAAGAAAAGAAACAAATAACCAAATGGAAACAATGGACTAAGTTTATTTATACTTTATCTCGGGTTCATTATTTTCAAGCATCCACAGTGATTGTTATCTCAGGTTATCTCGGGAAGGACTTCAATAGTGATTTGCGACAAAATAGAACCTACAATCCCTTGTACATTAGTCTCTATATATTATGTGGTAGAAGGAATGTTGGGAAGAAATCTCCCAAACTTAATTCTCTACCTCTTCATGCATTATTATTGAATTAGTCAAAAACATCATACAATCAAGAAATAGAGCTCCAACCTTACAGTTTCAACAATGGATTTACAATCCCAAAATAAAGAAAAGACTATAATATTGGTGTTTTCCCTGGAAATGACACCAAAAATTGATTAGGTTCCATAAATGCTTGGGATTGATGAGACCAAGATCATATAGAACCAGCTTTAATTTATCAACCTGGGAGCATAGACTTTTCAAAAATGCCTACACTAATATATATGAAACTTCATTACTTTTAATATTTGGGCTTATTGGAATTATTTTGGGGGTTTCTTTTTGGATTGAAACTACTCATTGCTTGACAAAGGAACAATAGATGCAAATGAAGCACTTTGCATCAAACTCTGAGCATGCACACATTGATTTGTTCTGATTCATATACATAACTAATTGAATTCATCTACATAATTAATCAACTACTAATCAATCTATAGTTTTCCTAAATGGTAAAAATAAGAGTAACCCAGGGGCTAGTACTATGTGGCATGTCGAATTGTCACCAATGAAATGAAAAATAGCTAGAATAAACCTAAACATTCTTGAACATACTCCATCGAAAGTAACCCAAGAAGTACTATTATGTGCCTTGTTGAGTTTATTCGATTGTACCATTAATCAACATAAATAAATCAGAGGAATCAAATGGTAGAAACATAGAATGAAAGAAAGAACAATTACACACTACTCTATTTGAATCATAAGTGCAATGAGTAGGAAATGTTAAATGATTAAACATGAAATGAAATAAGCATTATGGCATAGAGAACATCATAACTGCACATTGCAATAATGGGCCCTTTCTCAATAGCTATAATTGAAGAGACCAAAAGTTGTTAAAGTCTTTATGTATTAACTCTTTAGAACCAAAATTATTCTAAAAAATTTTGATTTATACAATCTACTAAAAGGTCCTTCAATAGTTGCCTAATTCTAGGAAGGATAAATAACATCTAACTAATTTTCCTCTTTATCTTCTTAAATGTTTTTCTTTACAATTGTGGAGAGAGAAAGGAGGAATTCGTTCCTCAAATTAGGACAACAATTTGGTAAGATACTATTAGAGATACAAAGCTTACTATGTAATAAAGTCACTTTATGAATTTAGAATATGTTAATGTTCACTTTTTATGTAAAGAAATTGATCCCACATTCATACATGAAAATAATTTGTTTAATGAACATTGATATATAATGAGGTAAACTCCTTTGTAATAGATGCACTAGTTATTCATTGATAATATCATATGTTGTTATTGTGAATATATTTGTTTGAGCTTAATTATGTGACTGAACTCTATCTAAGGTTTCCTCGTTTAGTGATCTAGATTATTTTGTAATATGGTATCAGAGCAGGAAGTTGTATCAAGAGTCTTGGGCCTTTGAAAGACAAGGTTTCCAGTCTTGAGACGTCAATATTCTGAGAGCCTTGAAGTGCCACAATTCAAGGAGGCAACAAGGATTTTATTGCAGTTCTACGTCTAATATTTCTTAGATTTGAAATATCTACAACTCTGGTTTGCGTAACCTTTATTTGCATCCATTAGTAATTAATTTTTAGTAGTGAAAAATATCAAATCTGATAAGTCATAGAGATGTCATTAGAGAATTACTCGATTTTCAATTTCCATACATGGAAATTAAAGGTCCAGATGCAATTAATGAATAAAATCCTTTGGGTAATTGTCAAAGGAACCGAGTCAGCACCTACAAATCCAAACAAGTTGATAGAATGGTAGAGCAGAGATGATAAGGAAAATTCCATTATTGGCCTTTCCCTCTCAGATTCGGAGCTACATCATGTAGATCTAGACAAATCATCCAAGGAGATCTAGGAAAATCTCAACAAGTTATTTGGGGCATAAATAGTGAATGCAAAAATTTATCTGAAATTACAGTTCTTCAACTTTAAGATGCCCATTGAAGCCACCATGTAAAGTCGTGTCAACAATCTAAGATATATTATCAGACAACTTGTAGAAGTCAAGGCAGTAGTTGTCCAATATTGATTTTGAGATATTTGTGATTCAAGAGTTCGGGGAGGTGGAATTTGGGGACTCGGAAATTCAAATCAATAGCTACATCTTTACAAGGTTTATGAGGTACCTTGATGGATATCAAAATGATACAGGAACTGTGTTCAAATAAGAAGCTTCTAAAGGATATTACCAATGTTTAGTGTTCAATTTATGTGTTTTACATTCAGTATATGTATTTGTTTTCATAATTGTATGCCTTATGGGGGGGGTATTAGAGATATAAGGCTTATTATGTAATAAAGTCACTTTATGAATTTAGAATATGTTAATATTCACTTTTGTGTAAAGAAATCTATCCTGCATTTACAAGTGGAAACGATTTTCTTAATGAACATTGATATATAAGGAGATAAACTCCTTTGTAATAGATGCACTAGTTATTCATTGATAATATCATATGGTGTTATTGTGAGTATATTTCTTTGAGCTTAGTTATGTGATTCATGCATATCTACAGTTTCCTCATTTAGTGATCTAGCTCATTTTGTAATAGATACGTAATGTTTCAACTATCTCAAATTATTTTCTATTATCCATGAAGATGTGCACTACTACAATTTGAGAAGAGCTACATATGCAAAAAAAATAACCTAATTTTGACATGTGTGCATCCAAAAATGGTTTTTCTCTAGAGAATTATGCTAACTCATCAACATGTAGAAAACAAGGGTTCATCAACATCTTGGTGGAACTCGGCATCAACTGATCCGGATTTTATGAGCAGAATGAAATTAATACAGATTATTAACATGTGTTTAACACGAAATAACAGAGATATAGTAAAACTGGTTTTCTATTCAATAATGAAGTAAGTTGAAACTGTAAAATGCAGCGGAAACAAGCTTGTTGGAATGGTGGCAGCTTATGTCTGAGAAGAGATGTGACGGCAGCACGCATTCGCAAGAAGAAGGTTACAATGAGGCTCTGAAGGCCTTTTTACAATAAGAAATAATTCCAAAAACCCTATACATCCAAAAACCTAACCCTAGGAGATGAAGCGCCAAAAGTCATGTGGGCCCCGTTTGGGTAAGTTAGTACATCAACTTCCCGGGGTCGTAACTTTTGCATACGATCTCCGCTTTAGGCGTGTGATAGCCCGTTGGAAAGGTATCGTCAATAAGATTCATTTTGGGGGATCAATTGTTCCTTTGGCTATCATTGAGGAGATCGATCCCGAAAAACCTTCATTTAGGCCCTCAAAATGGCCCTGGAAGTTAAAACTACTAAAAATAGTAAATTGCCAAAATTGTCAGAAAACTGTTTTGAGCCAGTTGGAAAAGGTGGGTGGCCAATGATATCCATATAGATCAATATTCCCTCCTTAGTAAGCAATGGTATCCATTGCGTTGAGGTCCCCCATCAGATGAGGAAATTTCTGTTGAATTTGGCCCCGGGTGAACCACTTGCCTTGGTGCAGGAGCTACCCTTCTTTGACGACTCGATAAAGATGGATCCTTTGTTGTTGAGTTCCCTTGATCTATCTGCCCACAATCTGATCATTGGATGCCTAATGTAGGCAGTCGGGGTTGAGCTCTGTTGGTGTCAGTTGTTCTGCTACTTCTGAGGTGTCCAATAATGGTGGGAAATAAGGGCGAAGGAGATCCACGTTGAACACTGGGTGAAGACCAAGGAAAGGAGGAATGTTGAGCTCAAAATAATTATCCCCCATGGCCTTAGTGATAGTGTACGGCCCATAATGGAGTGGTCGAAGCTTCCGATGGGGTCTTGTAAGGCGTTCTTTCTGCAAGTGCAACCAAACTTTGTTGCCCACCTGAAACTTATGCGGCACGTTATGTTGATCATGGCGTTGTTTGTACTTGTCATTGGACTTATGTAGGATATCCTAAACTGGTTGGCGAATGTGTTGGATCTGCTCAATGAACCGGGTGTCTTTGTCAGCTTCAGTTGGAGAAGGAGATGAGTCGGTCAAGGTGACCGCAAGGGGAAGTGCAACATCTATGGGTCCCAATGGTTGGAATCCCAACCCCACTTAAAAGGGGTTGTGGTCGGTTGAGCTATGCAGGGCTCGGTTGTAGCTATGATGGACATAGGAAAGGCTCTCATCCCATGTGCGAGGGTTCTTTGAATTATACATGCGAAGGATATGCATAATCATTCGATTTACAACCTCGGTTTGGCCATCTGTCTGGGGGTGAAAGGTCGTGGATTTGATGAGCTTGGTGTCCAGCAGTGACTAGAGGCTCGACCAGAATGTGATGAGAAATCAACTATCCTAATTTGAGACAATGTTTTGTGGGATTCCAAAATGTACCCAGACTCGTTCAAAGAAGAGCTTGGCAGTGGCCTCTACTGTGATGCTCTTCTTGCATGCAACTAGAATCGCCATCTTAGAAAAGCGATCAACAACCAAAAAAACACAGTCATTTCCCCACTTGGTGGATGGGAGGCCCGACATGTAGTCCATTGAGATTGATTTCCATGGCATGTCAGGAGTAGGAAGGGGGGTGTACAAGCCCTGTTTCTTAGTGGTCGATTTGGAAATAGCATAGGCAGTGCAGGACCTGATATACTTGTTGACCTCCTGTCGAAGTTTCGGCCAGTAGAAATGTTTCTATAGCATCGCCACTATATTTTCAACGCCGAAGTGTCCTGCCACCCGATTGTAGTGGGCTTCCCAGATCAACTTTGCTCGCTCACTTGATGGAACACAGATATGGCCCAGACAACACAACAAGCCATCCTAAAGATGGAAATTATCGACAATTGTGTTTGCACCCAACATTTGGTAGGTGGTGGCGAAGTCAGAGTCTATCTCATAGAGTTGGGGCCATCCAGATGTTTCATGGCCGCAAGAGTCTAACACCGTGGTGAGTGTCGCGACTGGCGGTCTACTAAGGCAATCAGCGACGCGATTGGTGATTCATGTTTTATACTTGATGTTGAGGTGGAATTGTTGCAAGTATGTGCACCACTTTTGATGGTGGTCATTATGTAATGTTTCTTGTGTCTGCATGAACTACAGTGGATTATAATCAGTTTGGATGACTGTCTCCTTCCCAATAATGTAATGTCTCCACTGGCATCATGCTTTCACAATGGAGTACATTTCTTTGTCATAAGTAGGGTACTTACAGACAGTATCTGACATTGTCTCACTATGATAGGCCACGGGGTGGTCGTCCTGAGTGAGAACGACACCCACAGCATAGTCTGAAGAATCTGTCTCGATCTCAAAAGGATGTTGCAGGTCTGGTAATGAAAGTACTCCGGCTGAGCACAAGAACTGCTTCAAATCATCGAATGCTTGTTGTTGGGACCGGCCCCATGCAAATTTTGCCTTACCACCACCCATGTTTATTTGGCTGAGGGCCCATGCAATATGGGAGAAACCCAACACGAACCTGTGGTAGAAATTGGCAAGGTCCAAGAAGCTCTGAAGCTCAATGAGTGTTGTTGGGGCTGGCCAATCATGGATGACTTGGATCTTGGCTAGATCCACATGTATGCCATGCTGATTAATGATGTAGCCCAGGTAATGGACCCTGTCCATGCCGAAGGAGCATTTATCCAAGTTGGCATATAGCTTGTGTCGTTGTAGGGTGTGCAGAACCTGATGAATATGCTGCAAGTGTTCGGCCCAAGTCTTGTTGTAAATTAGAATTTCATCCAGATACACCACTACAAACGTATTGGTGAATGGATGTAGGATATCGTCCATCATCCTCATGAAAGTGGCTGGAGCATTTTTCAAACCAAAGGGCATGACCAACCATTCAAAAAGGCCTTCCTTTGAATTGAAGGTGGTCTTCCATACATCTGTCCATTCTATCGGGACCTGGTGGTAGCCAGACTTCAGATCAATCTTACTGAAGTATTTGGCCCCCATGAGTTGATCAAGCATGTCATCGATTCGGGGAATCGGGTACCGGTTTCTGACTGTGATTTTATTCAGAGCCCTGTAATCAATACAGAGTCTCCAGGTTCCATCTTTCTTCTGTACCAACACGATTGGCCTCCCACAAGGTGATGAGCTGGGGCGGATGTGCCCCTTGTGGAACAGTTCTTGGATCTGTCGCTTGATCTCCTCATTCTCTAACAAAGAGCGATGATAGACTGGCCCATTGGGTAGCGGTGCGTCGGGGGTCAGATCGATGGGGTGTTTGACCTTGCAGTGCAGAGGTACCCTTGTAGGTGAGGAGAAGATATCTGAGTATTCTTCCACGACCTTATCTACTTTCTTCTGCTGTGTGGAGAGGTCGGCCGCAGAGACCCTGGATGTGGTTGTGATCTTTCACTTATTCTGAGAGTGAATCATGAAGAAGACAAACTTCCCCGTTTGAGATATGACCTTCCTGCATTGCTTAGCAGAGATCAAGGAAATAACACTAGGTGGGACTGCCTCGGGTATCCTGTAAAATTTCCTATTCAAAGTAATAATAACACTACGAGGCCTAGACTCATATACAGCATGACGTTTCCATAAATAAGGTTGGCCCAAAAGAACATCAAAAACTTTGAGAGGAGCAACATCACACAATACCTCGTCTTTGAAGGGCTTGATGGCATACGATAGTCAATACTTTTGGTTGACGTGGAGATCGCTTCCTTGGTAGAGACATCCAATGGTGTACGGTATTGGGTGCGGCGTTGTTGGCAGGGCCAGCCGCTGGATGACCTCTGCTGAGATGAGGTTCTTCTAGCTACCGCTATCAACGATGAAGTGCAATGGGGTGCCTTTTACCCACTTCTGTGAATGGAAGAGGCGCTCTCCTTCTTCTGGCTCGTCTGGTTCACCAGGATGGAGTTTGGTGGTAGCAACGATGGCACTAGGTTCTGTGTCAATGATTCGTCTTCCCCTTTCTGGTTCTGTCTCAGAGTCATAATCTACATCTGATTCAGAGGCTTTCACTTCAGCCACCAGTGACTGCCTTGAGCGAGAGTCAACAATGTTATGCCAAGGGCTCTTATGGAAGTCACACCACTTCCCAGTATCTTTCTTTGTCTTTCTGGTGTCCTTCTTTGCTTGCGGCTTGGACTGGTTGTCATGATATTGTCCATATTTTCTCTACCCTTTGTTCGGTGAGTTGGGGTCGCCCTTTCCTGGCTTTTGTTGTGAGGGGTTCCCAGGCCCAAATTGTCGCGTCTTTTGTTTGAGCTTCTGCTCGATTTTGACAGCATATCGATAGGCCGCGCCCAAGGATTAGATGTCTAGAAATTCCATTTCGGTCTGGATGTATCTATGCAAAGCGCCATGATACTTGAGCACTAGATGTCGCTCCAAATATTTGATACCCAACTTGGTGTGCAAGGTATGGAAGATATTTGTGAAATATGGCACTGCTTGGTCTCTTTCTTGCCGCAATGTGGTCCATTTGGTATACAGGTCGTCATAACTTCCGATAGGGTAGTATTGTTCCTTAATGGCATCCCTGAAGGATTCCCAGGTGGCCATGATTGAAAATAATGAGGTTTCCTATGTTTCCTTTTGCTCACAAAAAGTTTCCCACCAATCTTTGACATGGGCAACGGCTTTGAGGAGCGCAAAATTAATCTTTTCTTTATTCGAAAAGTTATGGACAGAAAAATACCCTTCTAGTAGATTCAACCACTTGTCTATAGAATCTGTGTCTATCTGACCTTCAAATATAGGAATATCGAAGTTTATTTATACCTTGAAGGGGGTGGCACCTCCATTCGAAGAAGATGCGTCGCCTGTTGGTAGCCGCCGAAGGATTTGCACGAAACTATCCATCATCTCGTTCCTCTGTTGTGTGAGGGCTTCCTCAATCAACAGTTTGAAAGGATCTCATGTCCCGTCATATTTCTTTTCTCCTGCCATGGGAGGTCGCTTGGGCATGCGAGAGCTTCTTTCCTCAAGAGAAACAAGCTCGAGACCCAACTCTTTGTACTATGACCTCGTTGGGGACATGCATTAAGACGACAAGGAGAAGACTGCTCTGATACCACTGATATGGATTTTATGAGCAGAACAAAATGAATACAGATTATTAACATGTTCTTAACACGAAATAATAGAGATACAGTAAAACTGGTTTTCTATTCAATAACAAAATAAGTTGAAACTGTAAAATGCAGCGGAAACAAGCTTGTTGGAATGGTGGTGGCTTATCTCTGAGAAGAGATGTGACGGCAGTGCGCATTCGCAAGAAGAAGGTTACAATGAGGCTCTGAAGACATTTTTACAATAATAAAGAATGCCAAAAACCCTACACATACAAAAACCTAACCCTAGGAGATGAAGCGCCAAAAGTCATGTGGGCCCCATTTGGGTAAGTTAGTACATCAACTTCCCGGGGTCATAACTTTTGCATACGATCTCCGTTTTAGGCATGTGATAGCCTGTTGGAAAGGTATCGTCGAGAATATTCATTTTGGGGGATCAATTGTGCCTTTTTATAACATTGAGGAGCTCGGTCCTGAAAAACCTTCATTTAGGCCCTCAAAATGGCCCCAGAAGTTAAAACTGCTAAAAATAGTAAATTGCCAAATTTGTCAAAAAACTATTTTGAGCCAGTTGGAAAAGGTGGGTGGCCACTGATATCCATATGGATCATCAACTTCCCCAAGACCATTAATTGAACACAGAAAAGGAACACATCAGCATGTTGATGAGAAAATCATTAGCACATTGTAAAAATAATTCTCATGAAAAACTCAAAAGGTAAAAAGAATTCTTAGTTTTCTTCTCAGGCCCATGGCCGTATTGGAAATAAACATTMCTTTACAAAAAAATGTGTTGTAACATTGTCCACAAAAATGGATTTTKCTTYTTACATTCTCCCCTATTTCTATCATCATCAAAAAAATATGAGAATACCATCCATCATCTATTCTTTCTTCTATCTAGTCATGTTTCTCTAGGTAAAGGAAAGTATCATGTGGTAAAATATCATAAAAAAAAAAATTGAAAGTATCATCCATCATCTATGAATTTCCTATATCCATTAGTGCTTTTGTAGCTTATACAAAAAAAATTGTAAGGTGAAATATCATGTAATTAAACCCAAGGATCATACATGAAGTTAGATATATTCCTATCGTTGTTTTATGTAATTTTCCACGCACCTCTATCCATTCCTAGTGTTTCTTTGGATAATCCAATTGCCAACCTATTCCTATCCATGTAGATGTGAGAATCGTATATGAAGATACTATACATTTTAAAAGAAAGGTTGTAGGGTAGAATTCCTCAAGATTGATTATTTCCTCTTCCATTGAATAATAAGGAGCATGTCACCAAAGATTTGAATGTGTTATTCCATATTCTTATGATAGCTTCAAAACTAGTTTAAGTGCCAATGACACAATAATTATTTTTTTTATGACCAACTCATGATTTGAGGGAGATGTTGTAGTTTATGGGGAAATAAATAATTCCTCCTACACTACCCCCGGAAGGGGTCCCTTGTGTAGCACCATTAAAGTACACCCATGGAATATCCCTATTTATTTCTGTTGAAATTTCATCTTAAGCAGTTAATTAGATTAGTGTTCTTTTACTTTTAAACAATTAACACAATAAATTCATATTAAAGATCACTGAAAGAATAACATCCACAGCATACACAAGATTTACCCTGGGAAAACCCTCTAGGGGAAAAACCCATCAAACTTCCTCAATATAAATTCAACAACCAAGATCAATGCCTCTCTCTCTCTAAGAGAGAACTAACAAAGAAGAATATCCTTCTCAAACCTTTGACTAGGGAAGAGTAGTGCACTACATAACCAAGATATACCCAAGAGATAAATCAATATCTTCCACAATGTCACCTTCTAGTTGCAGTAGCATCTCCCTCTGAGACTTGTGCACTTCTCTTCTTGACTTGAGAGCTTGTGTGTGTGTGTATTCAAATGAGGCACTAGACTCCCTTATAAATAGTAGTTTGGCCAGCCTAAAATTAGGTCTAGGCTGACATGTCACTTTATCCTTTTATTTTACATTTTTCTTGTCAAGGAACAATAGGATCGACTTTTACAAAGGCACAATAGGGTCATCTTAACAAATATAATATAATAATATTATTTATGGTTTTGTCTTGGTCAAATACAATAAGAATATATTTTGAAGCTACTCAAACTTCAACACTCCCTCTTAGCAAGGAATGTATTCTTCTTGTTACGATCATCATCATTGCTTCTGCACTTTTGTACACCTAGTCACTGTCTTTTTGTCAATCACGGATCTATATATCATAGGAAGTTTTGCATTTTTACTGGAGTAGCATACCAGCCTGCATTGGAGTAGCATACCAAACTACATTGGGGTTAACATACCATCCTACGTTGGAGTAGCATACCAACCTGTGTTGGCATAGCATACCAACCTGCGTTGGAGTAGCATACCAACCTGCATTGGGGTAGCATACCAACCTACGTTGGAGTACCAACCTGTGTTGGGGTAGCATACCAGCCTGCGTTGGAGTACCAACCTGCACTGGAGTAGATCCTAGTACTGGGGATCTCATCACTTCCCTCTATTGGGGATCACTTCCCACTACTGGGGATCACATCTCACTACTGGAGAAAATAATCACTTCTCACTACTGAAGAAGTCTTTCTGGACCACTCCAAGCTTGCCTATGAAAGACTCAAACTTAACTCTAGACAAGGACTTGGTCAATACATTTGCTACATGTTCGTCAGTGGAAATATACTAGAGATTTACTACTCCCTTATATACCATGTCCCGGACATAGTGGTAGTTGATCTCGATATGCTTGGACCTGTCATGATACATTGGGTTCTCTAATAACTTTATGCAACTTTGGTTGTCACAAAAGATACAGGTCTCCTCCAACTAGAGATCAAATAATCCTACAATCAACTTATGAATCCACACTACTTCACCACAAGATGACCATGTTTCCACATACTCTGCCTCTACGGAACTAAGTGCCATACAAGTTTTCTACCTATTGATCCATGAGATCATAGCTAATCCAAAACTAAAGCAACATCCGGATGTACTTTTCTGGTCTGTGAAACTACCTGCCCAATATGAATCTGTGTAGCCCTGCAATCTTATCTCGCGATCTGAGGTATATCTAAGTCCATAATTAATTGTACCCTTTAGGTACCTCATCAAAAAAAAATCCACAATTAGGTGAACATGTATAGGCTTAACCATGTACTGACTCAATGTGTTCACCACAAAACATATATATGGTCTTGTGTTTTTCAAGTACATCAATGAACCAGTCATCTTCCTATATATGGTGGCATCCACTGTCTTTGAGGTTGTAACACACAACAACTTCAAGTTAGCTACCATCAATGTAGATATGGCCTTGCAATCCAACATCCCAAACCTCTTCAGGATCTCCACTGCATATTTTCCTTGGTTAAGGAAAGTCCCATTTGGTCTCTGCCATATCTCCAGAACTAAAAAGTAATGCAACATGCCTAGGTCCTTCACCTCGAACTTTACAGCAAGTTTCCTCTTACTATTAACGATGAGCTTCTCACCTCCTATTAGAAACAATTCATTCCCATACAATAATAGTAACATTGGTCTACCATCCACAACCTTGAAGTACAAGTTGGAATCTTCTTTACTCTTGGTAAAGCCCAAGCTCATCAGGAAATTGTCTGATCTAGCATATCATGTCCTCAATGTCTACTTACACCCATACAAATATTTCTTCAATCTGCAGACATGAGACTCCTTCTCATGTATCTTGTGTCTTCTCTATGTATACTTATTCTAATTACTAGAGCAAGTGTCTCGTCATATTCTTCTCCCTCTTGTTGGGAGAATCCTCTATACACAAATCGGGCTTTGTATATCTCTATGAATTGTCCTGGGGAGGTTTCTCCTCCTTACTAGATCGTGAGGGTTGACTCCCTCTTAAATCTATCTCCTTCTGAGTTGGTACTTGGTGGGGTCGCCTACCTCACCACTGGTGGAGCCATATTCTCCTCATGATATGGCTTGCCAATGTTATTTGGCTTTGCATCCTGCAAAGTGTCACGAGACCATGTTGGTCTCTTCCTGATTACTGCAATGATTATGGGTAGGCCCTTCTAGCTCTACTAACTCTTATTGATGATCTAAAGAGTGATCAACTACACTAGAGGGATTTGTTATGTCATGTTTGGAGCCTTTTTCTCCTCATGATCAGTCTCCATACGAGATGTTTTGTATCTTGCAAAAGTAGCTTATTCTTAATCTTTGGTACATGGATGTATACGGTCATGTCTACAACTTGGATAATCTGCTCCATGTCTCAAACTAGATACCATCTAATATGTTTCCTCCTGCAACTGTCACTATAGCTTCCCTCATATTTATCACTTGTGATCTGCCCGGAACAAGAACAACAAGAGGAAAATAGTAGACAAGAATAATACTTTTTATAATAATAAGAAATATCAAAAAAACAATCGTCACAATAGATCCTTCAAAGCTATCACTTGTGACATGCCTGAAACAAGAGTCAAAGTAATAAGTACAATAATATGAAAATGAGATCAACACTCTTATAGTGTTGTGATCAATCATTCCTCCATGGTAACCTAGAGACAAAACAAGAAGTATCTTCTAGTGGAGATGTTAGTTATATCTAGTAAGCAGTTACAATAAGAATTTATATCAATAGTGCTCACATGCTACAGAGTATTCATTGTATCTAATAGTAATAGAACTTTTCAGAGATTGTTGTCACAACTATTTACTTGTATTGTAGTAGTTATCAAATTTAATATGTGTAAATTTGAGACTTATTAATCAATCAAGCTTGGAACCTGGAGTCTTGTCTTCAAGAATGAGTGTTGATGTTTTTCTTCCGAGCCTCCTTCACTCAAGATGACAAGTATTTTATTCGACCTGTTCCATGTACTAAGATAATATGCTTTCTCGAAAGAAATCTGAGTTAGAAAATATAATGCAAATAAACTCTAAAATATCAACCTTAATCATTCTAATAATTTGACTAAAGTTAGTTTCTAACTTTAACTTTTACCAGAGATTAGTATGATAATCATAACTTCACTGGATCAAAACGCAACCAAGATGTTCATAAGATCACAATAATTCCATAACAAATAGAGGCACATCAAAACAATCAAACCTGGGGTCCATTGTTCCTCTGAATGTGTTGGATCTAAGATCCTTCTAGATCTACGATTGTTGTTTGGAAAAAAGATCCCTTCTCCTGCAAATACCCTTAAGATAATGATACAGTTTAAACACATATAAGTACATACCTTTGACAGCATCGAAAGGTAGTGGCACCATTCGGCAGCAGTAGCAAGCAATGATGAACCTTTAAAACTTCAAAGGTGCTCCAACTTGTAATCTAAAGGTACATGGAGATTTTCTAGGGTAAGGCACATTAGGACAACCAAAAATCAATCCCAATACTTCACAGAAATTTTCACTGCAATTAGTATTGCAACTAGCACTATAATTGGTGTTGCAACTAGTGCGAAGCAACTGGCATGAAGGAATTGGCACTGCAACTGGTACTGCAAACCTAGGGTTTTATGAGGAAACCCTAATTCCCCAAAATTTGAATTTTAGAATTATGATCCAGGGACTAGATGCGCCCTCCTAAGACGAGCTCCTAGATGGTCTTACTTTTCCCAACGTCCTCGAGCAAGGTGGATGATGTCACCTTTTAGGGTTTATGCGAAAACCCTAATTTCTAAAACTTGTCCAAAACATAAAATTGTTCCAGGGAAAAGGTGCACTAGGGTTAGGAGAATCTTCATATGCCCTTGTTTTTCTTAGTGAGCTCTTCTATACTATGAAAATTCCTTCTTTCAAGCCTGCTCTAATACCATGTTGAAATTTCATCTTAAGCGGTTAATTAGATTAGTGTTCTTTTACTTTTAAACAATTAACACAATAATTGCATATTAAGGATCATTGAAAGAATAACATCCACAACATACACAATATTTACCCTAGGAAAACCCACTAGGGGAAAAACCCAACAAACTTCCTCAATATAGATTCAACAACCAAGAACAATGCCTCTCTCTCCAAGAGAGAACTAACAAAGCAGAAGATCCTTCTCAAACCCTTGACTAGGGAAGAGTAGCACATCACATAACCAAGATATACCCAAGAGATAAGCCAAGATCTTCCACAATGTCACCTTCTAGTTGCAGTAGTGTCTCCCTCTGAGACTTGTGCACTTCCCTTCTTGACTTGAGATCTTGTGTGTGTGTGTATTCAAATGAGGCGCTAGCCTCCCTTATAAATAGTAGTTTGGTCAGCCTAAAATTAGGTCTGGTCCAACCTGTCATTGTATCCTTTTATTTTACATTTTACTTGTCAAGGCACAATAGGGCCCACTTTTACAAAGGCACAGTAGGGTCGTCTTAACAAATATAATATAATAATATTATTTAGGGTTTTTTCTTGGTAAAATACAATAAGAATATATTCTGAAGCTACTCAAACTTCAACAATTTCCTCTTCTATAGACAGGTGGGGTTTTTTATTTTACTAACCTTTTGGGAAAGCATAAAGTATGCTTAGGGCTTGAACAACACATTTCAAATGCAAGGTTTATTTATCCTTGAACAATTTCAAACTGTTGGCCTCCCATAATCCCCATCCAATATCCAGAGGGAGAGCTCTGAACCCTTTTGTTTCCTTTTTAGTACACCAAATCCTAAAAACATTTTTAAATTCACCCCCTATCCAAATATTTTTTAGACCAATCATTCCTTCAACTCCAATCCAAACCTGCTTTGTGAATGGATATGTCATGAAGATATGAGTGTTTGATTCTTCTCCCTACTGACAAAGGTTGCACTAGCAAGGACCCACAATTTTTTTTTCAAAATATCCCAAGTGAGAACTGTGTTGTTTAAGAGCATACGCATGAATTTTTTTTTTTGAAGAACACTTGAGTTTCCACGCAACTTTCCACCACAAGACTTGGTGTTCTTATCTTCCTTCCTCAATGAGAACTTTATATCCAATTCTTGGAGCATAGTCTCCAACTATATTTTTTGACCAGATAAGTTGGTCATCTACATCATCTCTAATCCTGGTAAAACTCTTTAAGGTGTCATCATATCTCTACCATGAATCAACATCTTCTTCCTTTAGTCCAATCTCTCTCCAGGATAACCCGTGTTGTTGCCATATAGTGGACATGTACCAATTTATGCTCTATGTTAGTGTATAATCTCCTTTGCTCCTTAGACCAACATAGATCCATCTTAATCCTGGATCTATCAAGCACCAAGAGGGATCAAATCTCTCGAAGTGAAAACCTTTAACCTTTCCTCAAGTTTGCAAGCTAAAAAAGGTTTGCACCTCGAGAGATTTGATCCCTCTTGGCGCTTGATAGATCCGGGGTTAAGATGGGTCTATGTTGGTAGTATTATATATACATGTTGTCCTGGTTGTTCTTCTGGATGTAAATTGGATTTTTTATAGTATTATATATACACATTGTTCTGGACACTAGGGTTTATAGTATAGTATATACATGTTATATATAAGAAAAAATAGAATTTGAAAGCGATACCCAAAAATTCAATCGAATTGCTTAGCATACCTGAAACCTTTCTCTCTTGTGTTGATCTGTTCCCTTGGTTACTTGCAGTTGTGCCCAATTTCCTCGGTCTGTTATTCACAATTTCCTCAATCTGATCTTCTTGATGTTGAATTTATTAATTGAATTTGATTATTTATGTGTATATATAATAGCGTGTGTAATTTTTCTTTCTATTAATCGAGTCGACTTTAAATTTTTGAAATTTTTTTATTAATTGAGCCGACTTTAAATTTTTGAAATCTTTGAAATCTAACATCACGTGACAACTTCTACCCCATATTGGGCTACAGAGCGCCTCTCGGTGCAATCGTGTATTATTTATGGGTGTAACATGTGCATGTCTCTACTTCCAATCCATGAATCTAAACTGATTTGCACTCTATCTCCTTTACCAACTCACTAGATTAACCAATTCTCGGCCAAATGGAAGGCTATGGTAATCATTTTCCATATTATTGATGTAGATTATAATCTTTTAACAAGATTCCTTATCCATTCTTCTACTGAAAACATAGTTACCGACTTGACGAGAATCACAACCTCAAAACAAGAACTCTAGCTCTAAATACCCATATTTTTTAGTCAAAAACACCAAAATCAACCCTTGAAACAAAAAGTAGCGCTCCCAAAATCAACCCCTTTTTTTCAGGTATAGATTACAACATAATTCCACTATAGTCTTAAATCCTCGTAAAATTTCAAACAAAAACCTTAAATGATCCCCAAAAAAGTGGTGCCCCCGACATCATCCCTTTTGGGGGGGGTTAAGTACAACTTGGTTGAATTGATGGAATCAACAACCATTACTATTCCAAACAAAATCCTTAAAATCAACCTCTGAAACAA
Source organism: Picea sitchensis (assembly GCA_010110895.2). Lineage (NCBI taxonomy): Eukaryota > Viridiplantae > Streptophyta > Pinopsida > Pinales > Pinaceae > Picea > Picea sitchensis. Next base: position 61,957 of record SNQJ01S0034483.1, on the reverse strand, counting down.
AAGGGGGTGCTACTTCTACCGATGTTAGCAGTAGCACCCCCTTTTCTTCGAAGTTAACATTAGAACTTGTTTGAAAGTGTGACCTTGACAATCGAAATTGTTGTGAATCAAAAACACGAAATCAACCTCTAAATCCAAACGTAGTGCTACAAGTAGCACACTTGTTTTGTTTTTTTCATGCTTAAAATTACAAAGTTTTTGAGACCATAACCTAAAAATGTTATAGCAAACAAAATCATTAAAAAAGGGGGAAAATAAGAAGAAAAACATAGAAAAAAAACCTCAAAACTAAGAGATAAAACATATAAAAAAATCAAACATTTTAAATGAAAAAAGGATAACAAACATTTAAATTTAAAAAAATAAATAAATAATATTTTACTCTAATAATCCCCACCCCCACCTTATATTAGGGTAGGGTGGGGTAGGGAATTATTAGAGTAAAACATAATGTAGAGTGGGGTGAGAGATTATTAGAGTAAAACATATTAGGGTGGGGTGGGGAGATTATTAGAATAAAATATAATATTTTAAATGAAAAATATAATAATATTTTAAATAAATAAACAAAAAAATATTAAAAAAGTAATAATGATAATTTTTAAATTTAAATAAAAAATAAAATAAGTAAAAAAACATTTTTTCAATAAAAAGAAATTGAAAAATAAAATAAAATAACCATAAGATTTTTTCAATTGTGTTTAAAAAAAATTAAAATTTCTTAAAAATTTATCTTATTTTTTTTAAATTTTAAAATTTATAGTCTTAACAAAAAAAATTAAATTTATCTTATGTTTTTTTAAATTTAAATTTATAATCTTAAAAAAAAAAATTATGGTCATAAAATTATTATTTAATATTTTTGTTTGGGTAATTTACCAAAAACAAAAATGGTATAATGTTTTTGCATT